>JANDKE010002165.1:0-10734 GCA_027627275.1 Coprinellus aureogranulatus | reverse complement strand
GGTGCATGTTTCGCAGGCAGAGTCGCATGGAGTACAATCTCCCCCCACTCGCAAAGCTGCCAGACGGACAGATCTGCCCATCCGACTTGACCTGTGCAGGTGGATTGCACTTCGTCGTATCCGAGAGATCCCTTGCGAATCCGGACTTGCAAGTAGTGCAACCTCCTGTTGTATCCGCGCATTGGGTGCATCCAACACCACACGCTTTGCAGTCTCCAGTCGATGTGCGGAAGAAACCAGAGGCGCACTTTCCACAAGCTACGCCGTCCGCGGTAGATTCGAAGCCAGTGGTGCACTCACACTGGCCGTTGCTCCCACACACCCCATTCGCGCAGTTGCAATCAGAAGGCTTGTTGGCGATAGTGGGCTTCAGGCAGCGTCCAGAACCAGAGACTCCCTCATCGCATGAATCACAGTTCGAAGGGCAGGGTTGACACGTCGGTCCGAAGAAACCTGGCTGACACTGCTCACACGACGACCCAGCAAACCCAGCTGCGCATCGACAAGTCCCATTCGCCAAACACACACCCCCACTGCTACACGTTGGAGAGCAAGAGGTCGACTCCAGGCCAGTAAGGATTAGAGAGCCTGCTGCGTTCGAAGGAAGGTGGTTGACGTCAGGGATGGGGTCCCATATCGTCAATTGTGTACTGGCATTGGCTCCAGTAACGATCGATGCGACCGCGTTGTCCGCGATTGCGATAGATTGGGTGCCATTAAGTGGGACAGAGGTATTGGCCCTTGGAACCTCTGGGAGTGGGTTGAACGTCGCTTGGCCAGAATATCGGGAGCCAGCATAGATAGCCAGGCCAGGTTGAAGCTTTAGATCGAGCGGTAGGCGTGTGGAATTGCCGAACCCTGTCGATTCAGAGATTGCCACTGACGATGAAGTAAGAACATCGTGCAAGTATTGTGGACTCGTTCCGTCGTTGTACTGCCCAGGGAGAAGGTGGAGGGGTAGAGGAGATTCTGGAGCAGTGAATTTAGCTCCAAGAGTGATGTTGGAATAGCCTTGAAGACAGTGGCCCGGGACGCAAACGACCGTAGATTCAGAGGTACTTTGGGAGTCTGAACAGCTAGGTCAGTCGACGCAATCGACAAAGCAGCGGCAGACTCACAAGTCAAAAGTGGTGCAAGTAGAAAGGGAAAAAGTAGACGACTCGCGCACATCGCGAGCGAGAAAGACGGGAACACGGGAACAAAGAAAGGGAAGTTGTGGTAGAGAAGAAAGAATGGGTGGAGCCCTCGCAGCAGCCGCAGTGGCCATAAACCCTCACTTGCCGAGTTAGCCATAGTGACTAGTCTTGTCCTTTTTGTCGCCACACAAAAGACCCGAGGCGCATCGCAACCACCCCGCCATTGTTGTCCTTATCGGGTCGCAGATGCTTGTGCATGTTTGGTGCCGGCGTTGTGCAAACCAGGGAAGAGGCGGGATTAGCAGCTAGAGCAATAGGGAGGCCTTAATACGAAGTCGCGTTAAACGCTCGCGAGACCCATCCCGCCCTGACAATGCTCTGACTTCGGCTGCAGTGGGCACCCTTTCTCAGGTGTCAGTGGGAGCGCCGGAATTCAACTCACCATTACGCTACCATAATGTGGAGGGACTCGATCCCCATTGTGACCGACGAAGACCCTGCTCGCTTAACTGGAATTGACCGCTGCCTTCAGGAAAGCCCTGCACGGTGTCCTTCAGCGAGAGGAAGGTGGTGGATGCAAACCGAGCTGTATTGAAAGTCCGCTGTCATCGTCAGCGCGACGTCTCCCGCCTACGCATTCGCCACGTGATATCTAGCTTAGGCGCTCGATAAACGCTGGAAATCCCTTGGAATTACTGGTCGAAGGTAGTTCTTGCATGCAAGCTAGCATGATTTGCCGTCTGCCAGTCACATTTACCCGGTGTTGCAAGATTCATCGTTAGGAATGCCGATGGTATTTGTAACGCACTGGCAAATCGGTGCTTTACGAGTTTTCAAATAGATTTAGTCGGTCCCGGGGAAGCCTCTCACAGGCTTACAACCGTTGACTTTTAGTTTCGATAAGGGCATCTCCTGAGTTTGGTGGATATTATATTGGCTCCACCTTTTTACGGAATGAATACTGTCGATGCTTTAGAATTAGAGTTTTGCCTTGAAACGCGCCGATCTGTGGGATATACGTTCAAAATCTAGTGGAAACTCAGAGAATTCCCTCTTAGATAGGTTATTTCCAGATTATGTGCACTGCACCGCTTCCGATGCAAGCTTCAACAGGGCAACCAGGAATTTATAGCATGTCCTGACATGCGCCAGTGCAACCTTTTAGGAGCAGGACAAAGTCAATCAGACCCGGCAAGCAAGCTCAGAACTCAAATTGCGACTGCTACGGAGCGCGGCGGTTTGTAAACCATGTCGAACTGTCACTGATAGCTACCGTTCCGAGGCTGGTGACTGCGTTTACGTCTATCTCTCGTCAGACTTGACGCCGGTAACCCTGCGGTGGCGCTAAATACTCAGGATGGAGATATAGTTCCTGATAGACTGCCCGAGGTCGCGCTACCATTGTCTGCTGGTACCTCCTCATTCGACGGCCGTTCCCAGGGCCTCATCGGAATGTAAGCGACTTGTCACAATTCCAGGCGTAGGTGGCACGTAGAGGATGTCCTTATCTTTCCAATGCCTTTCACCCGTTCCTTATCACCATTCATCCTCAATACAGATTGCGAAAGGTATATTCATACCGCGAACCTATTGTCCAGACAGTCGGCTCAAGTCTCAAACGTGCTGCAGTCCGCGGCTCTCCACCTCCGCAGCGCCTGCCTGCGCCTGCCCGGTTCGTTGTATACCGACCATCCAGGTACAGCTCCATGAGGGTTTTCGAAATGGAACACCTCGGCCCCCCACGCGGTTAAATCTGACTGTGGTCGCAGGTGGACTGTGGGGCAAGTCTGGGGGACCGGGGACTGTGATCGGGCTTTCAATTCCACCCGGATCTGATGTCCCGGTGTCTTCATAATCGCAGGGTATGCAAAGGACCACCACCACCGTTCACCGCTGGGCACTCCGAGGACGCCTATCACCCTTTACGTACATCTAACAGGTATCTATAAGGCTGTTGGACTGGCTATCCAGAGTCGGTTCATCATCATGAACCCGCTGTGCGATGGTGTTGCTCCTCAAACCTCCCCTAATCGAATCAGACACAGCATAAGAACCCCTGTAGCGCCTCCTGATCTACTTTGACCCCTCAGACTTCAGTGGTGAGAGGATCCAAGCAGAAAAGGTGCTCAAAAATGACGTATAAAAAGCCCGCTTAACTTTCTGGGCGACAAATTGCAGCAAATTGCGACACAGCATGGCAACCTCCATCCCAGGACCCTCGCAGACTCGCTCCGAAAGGCTCCTTACTCCAAGGAGATCCGTCGGTCCAGGTGGGGGAAATCCAATTCAATCCCAATCGTCGCTTGCGACGGAATGGGCTGGAAAGCCCCCCATGAAGTGGCGTTCTGATCCCTGTGAACGGCATCTCAGATAGGCATTCCGATACCCCTCTCCTACATTCGGGAAATCTATATCTATATCGCAGCCGCAAAATATCAGGGAGAAACCCCCCTGGTCCTGCCTTCCACCACACACGTCGAAACCTGTCTCGGACTTCACCTTGCCCCACCTTCGTCTCCACATCCCCCGACATATTGCGCTCCTGGTCGTTCGTTGTGGCATCCAAAGTATTCACGCAAGAAGCCGTGGTCGCTTTGCTCATAGCCGAACTCGCTGACGGACTCTGCCTCAACGAATTGCTTGAAGCCGAGGCGCGAGGATTTGATGTTGGATGAAGAGTAGTAGTAGATCGAGGTCGCGCAAATGTGCTCGTTCTACGGAGGAGAGAAGGTATGCGTTCAAGAGGCGTGCACATATGAATGGTATACCGTACTGACCTGCTTCCCTTCGACATGCCAACTCCCTCCAGCGTACTTGGGCTTCTCGGGCGTGAGCTCGATATTCGCCAGCTTGACGATGACCTGCAGTGGGCGGCCTCGCTTCCCATAGTACTCCCTGAAGTTGAGAGGCTCGTGGAGGTAGAAATTCTCTGCTTCGAACGGCTTGGGCTCAGGCTGAATGACCTTCTTTTCGCGCCATTCATCTTCCTCCTCCTCCTCTTCTTCATCGTTTTCTTCGTCGTCGTCCTTATCTTCCTTCTCTTCTTCCTCTTGGTATTCAACGTCGTCGCATTCGATGCGTTCGAAGAAGTCAGGCTCGTCCGCGGCATGCAAAGGCGCGAGCGTGCGCTCCCACAGATGGATAGAAGCGTCGATAATCTTCTCGATCAGGTTATACAGCTCGGTATGCTTGGGATGAAGGTTGTTGATATAAGAGGTGATCCTGGAGTCGGCATTCAATCAGCGCCTCATGAAATTCGGACCTCTCAAATATACTCACTTGGCGCCGTCCCCCGATATGTCCACTTCACAAGGGAGCCACTGGAACTTAGCGCTGTAAGGATCCATGTTCAACTGCCTGTACCGCCTCTGTTGTGGAGTAGGTTTATCCTTCTCGCTCTTGTCCAATTCAAGCACCTCGCCCTCCCCACACCTAGCGATACAGTCCTCAATGCCGACAACTTTCTCTCCAACCTTTAGAACCCGACTCTTCCTGTAGATGAGAGGAAAGAGGCTTGGGTGAACGAGGTCGAGGACCATCTGGTTTGAACCCGGATGCCAGTCCTTCTGGTGATCGGGTACATCCTCCAGCACCTTTACCGCTTCCTGCAACGCGACCTTCACAGACTCAGATACGGCGGTATCGCTCTTGACTACGTTTCCGTTGTACACGACGATGGGTGCGTTGACGTCGCTGTAGACGTTCTTGGCCTTGTGCTGGAGCTCGGCGATACAGAAGTCGAACATAGAGTCCGTCATTGCCCTCCCGTCCATGGCGTTTGGGGTCACGGTTTCTGCGCGCCATTTGGCAATGATCTCGTCGTCGAATACCTGCACGGCCAGGCCATGGTAAGTACGCCCACGATATTCAAGACAGACTATCTCACCTTCCTCTGCCAGTCAGGCTTATCGGTCACCAAGTTCATGAACTGCAACATCGCCATTTCGCGGACAGTCAGGATGGGCAGACTGTTCCACGAGGTAAGTCCAGTAGAAGATTGTACTATTGAAAGAGTACTGACAATGCCTTGCGGGGACCATTGTAGGAAGAGAACATGCTGGAAGTAACGCTTCCTTCCAGGAGGGCCGTTGGTAAGGGGCCGTCGATGAAGAGCTCACCGTCTGCTTGCGGGGTCCAGTCCAGTGGCTTGCCGTGACCAGGGGCAGGGTGGACGAGGGTATAATCGACGTTATGGGAGGGCTGCGACATGATGGTGATGAAAGAGAAACTCTGGGGCTGCCCTGAGCGGATATTCAATGGGCACCGTCTTATAAGGTGGACCAGACTCGGACACCCGTCATGATTGCGGCGCCCATGAGGCCAAGTCATGGGGCGAGCGGCTGATGGCTATCCTGAATCTTTCTCCCATCCTGACATGAGATGACTTGGCCCTGCATGAGGGCTCGAGGAGACAGCCCCTGAATCGTCCGAATGGGTTTTTGAGGGAGTCAATGTTCGCCGTTTTGAGATTTAGCTCCTCCTGCCAACCCTTGCGAACATCACTGTTGAGCGCTTCGGTTTAAGCGCCCACTACAGCCCAAGGCGCACCTATTTCGTCCTACGAGATGCGAGTCGCTACAGGTGACAGGGGAAGACGCAAGAGCGCGTCGTGAACTTGGCTTCCGTCACGGTTGCCCTGTCAAAGCCCGGATCAGCAGCGTGCGAGCACGGAGCGGGATTTGCCTCAAAGACCTTTGGCTTGTGAATCGTCTTCTGCCTGAACCACAACACCTCTATTCTAGAATTCAACAAATAGAGCAAGATGTTGTCGAATGTCTCAAGAAGTTCTTGGGCCACTAGAAGGCAGGCTGCGCAGTGCCTTCGAGCAATCGCATCGTCAGCCGTTCGGCGCGCCGACCCCTGGCCTCTCCCTCATTCGCCGCAACATATCGCAGCGACTCAAACGCCCAAGGACGAGGCTCGGATACCACCCATTCCTAGACCAAATGAGTCGGAGCAGTCAATGAGAGCGCGACTTGTGTACCAGTCACGGAAGCGGGGCACTTTGGAGACGGATTTGTTGTTGAGTACGTTCGCGCGGGACTACCTACCGACTATGTCAGTTGCAGAGATGCAGGAGTATGACAAGGTATGCTGAATGTTTCACGGAATGCCGTTGGCTTACTGAACATGTTCCGTCACGTAGCTTCTGGATGAGCCGGACTGGGACATCTACTACTGGTCAACTAATCAGCGCGAGGCACCAGAAGAGGTGGGCCAACTCACCTCTACTAGCCAAGTTGCGGGTGCATGTCAAAAACGAAGGCAAAGTAGTGCGAAAGATGCCTGATCTGTAATACCACCAGTCCTTCGTATCGAAGTCTGAGCATCCGATTAATGCAACATTCACTTGGCTAGGCCTAGCTTTCCCTACCGCCCCCCAGTCGGGCACAGGCTGTGTTAAATCCCCATGCAGTTCAGAGCGCCTTCTCTTCCGTCATGCGGACGTCTAGAAGCGGCCAATAAGGTACGATAACCGTCCAGATTGTCGATGACAATGGCCTCGTGTGTCACCGCCTCGTGTTTCCAACGCGGGGCCTGATGTATGATAAAAGCCAACCGAGAAGCACTGGGGTTGCATCATGCCTGCCACTCACACCCGATTGTCTTCTGTGCTCGACTTCCTCCTCCAGGCCAAAGACCAGGCCAAGACCACCCTTGAGGAAACCTTCCAACCAAAGCCGAAGATCGACTACTCCATTGCTCATCCCGTTCCAGGTCTACAAAAGCCATTAGATTACGTGCCCACCAAGGATGACCCACTATATGTCGGGCACCCGCTTCCCAATGCATTGCTTCAAGAGGAGATTGAGAGGGGGAGCACGAGCAAAGCATTGTGAGCCCCACTGCTCGAGTACGCGCCCGTCACGCTCACTGATCAGTTCAGGTTACCCCTAATCACGATACGCGAACGGACGATGCTTCACTTCATGAACTTCATCACCGACAAGCCCAACTGGAACAAGAAGGTGCGAGCCTATAACGCGCAATAGAGTCTATCTGCTGAACCAAGTACGTAGATCTTCGACACAGCGGTCCAAAACAAATGGCGCTCAGAAGCCGTGACAAGGGATGCGAAGAAGGGCGACCGACTCGTCTTGACCCACGCAATGTTCAAATACTGCATCGCAGAGTTACAGCATATTGTGCGGGAGGGGTACTATTCCAAGCGGAAAGATGGGGCGATCGTGGCGTTCAACGGGAACGTTGTGAAGTCCGACATGGCCATCCCCAAGACCCTTAGACGGGCCCTGCAACTGGCCGTGAAGCCGCTAGAGCACCTTCCCCACGATGAGCGGGATTGGCATCCAGGGTCGCATAAGACAGTCGTGGATTTGGTGCATCCGAGTCTCTACCCTCTCGTATATGGAACGAGCAAAATTCTGGCAGTGGGGCAGAAGGTGGTTGGTTTGGACGAATGTATCGTTCGGTGCGGTGACGGGAGGACGCTGCAAGCAGACCGAGTTTCGAACCAAGATGTTACCGAGCCGTTCAGTTCAAAGTTCCAGTGGTTACCATGCGAGGTGGATATCTCGGGAGATGGTGCGAAGTACGTCTGCCCTAGGATTGACAGTGGTAGATACCTGCTCACTCACTCACTCCAGAATTACGTCGTACATCAACAACCTCCATCCCAAGAAGAATGTTGACGCGTATGGAGTAATCGAAAAGGTCATCGACGCCTGCATACCTTCATGGGAGCTATGCCTTGCACCGCTCTACGATACGGAGTTCAAGTTCAACCAAAGGGTTCCCTGCACAACGATCCAGTACGAACAGCCGTACGACGACGACTATGAGTCACGGGTGGACGACGGCGGCAGCGAGGAGTGGGCGGAGTTCCTGGAAGAGGCGGAAGACCCGGAGGCGAGATACGACCGGGACGAATCCGTGATCATGGACCAAAGGGACTTCTACGACGACATCCCTTCCGCGCGGAGCAGTTTCCTACCTGGCCATTTGGAAGAGGAAGAGGACCAGGCACGGACATCCAGAACAGAGTCGGATCTTCGCAATGACGAGTTTTACGACGAGTCGTATGACCATGATTCGTCAACGGTCTACACGGAGTATGACGATGACTACAGTTTCTCGAGTGGTTCGGAGTACGACGAGCAGGAGGGGCCTCGGGCTATTCAGCCTGAACCGCAGCCGTTCAAGTCTGAAAATGTCAGAACTCCCTCTGCTATCAGTTTCAAGCATATGTATGGACGACGAGGTCGGCCTCTGCAAGTGGTAGTGAAGTTGGAGAGTATCGAGCTGTCGCCCAAGCGGAACAAGTATCCTGGACGTGTGTGGCACCTCGCGGGGAAGCAGGTGAGTTTTCTTGCGGCGATAGCAGCTTCAAAGTTATTCTGACCACTTATTACCAGAATGAGCACATCTGCGCTTCAAGCATGTACTTCTATTCTGCTTCCAATATCACACCAACTCGGCTCGGCTTCCGCCAGTTCGTCGACACCGAGGCGATCAACGAGCTAGAATACGAAGACGGCCAACATCGCTTCCTGAGGGACATCTATGGATGCCAGAACGGCTCTCCCGGCGTTCAAAACGTTGGCACGATCGAGGTTAGAGAGGGTCGCCTAGTCACCTTCCCCAACATCGTACAGCAACAACTCCAGCCATTCCAGCTTGCCGACAAAACGCGGAAAGGCCATCTCAAGATCCTTGTCCTCTTCCTGGTTGACCCCAATGTCCGAATAATCAGTACAGCGAACGTTCCGTGCCAACAGATGGAATGGTGGAAGGAAACTCTGCCTGACGTCCCTGGAGCGAACTATACCTGCGATGATGCTGCAAGTACGGCGGGGCGAGGCGGGGCTAAGAAGGGGCAGGGAGGGATGAAATCCGTGTTGATGAAGGGCCTGGCGAAGTTGCCGACGGAACTGAAGGACCATGTGTTTGGGCAGGTAGATGGGTTCCCGATGACTATGATTGACGCGAAGAACTTGAGAACGGAGCTGATGAAGGAGAGGAAGAAGTTTGTAAAGAAACATTGGAAGGAGTTGAGGAACAGTAATTCATTCTCGCTCCGGTAGGATTATTGCACCTCATCATTTTTACCGATACCCACTTTCCTTCACTTGGACTGTCGCTGGCAGCTGGATCTCTCTTAAACTTTCATATTTCATTCTTGTATCTAGTACACAATATCCGACCACAAGATCTACTGGCTTGGAAGTTGGTGCTGCTGACTAGAACAAACACGACTAAGGAATATGTATCAGTCCTCGTCAGAAGAGAAGTCCAGCGTAAAGTCGATTTCACGGGTTACGAATGCATTCCGTGCCTCCGGCCAATTATTCACTAATTCTTCGTCCCGGTCTACCCAGTGCACAATATCCTCCAGATTGCGTCTCTCCTCCATCACATTTCTGACTTTGACCTCAACACCGGAGCTGTGATTCGTAAGGTCTTGAAGTCCTCCCATAGTTAAGGCGCCTTTCATGCGTTCAAGGTCGATTGAAATATAGATGTCGAGCTGCTGTAACTTCCCTTCCCCGCTGGATGAACGACCTCGGGTGTCCATGAACGAAATCAGTTGCCCCATTGAAAACCTTCGGCCCCAGCCGGCCCCAACGTCAATGCCCATCTTGGTAAGGTTTGGTAACAATTTCGTGTCTTCAGCAAGAACTTTGAGAGGGTCATCATTTGCATCCCAGAGGTTGCGCAGTTGGATATCTAGCGAGGTGAGTGGTGGCAGATCTCGGAAGGTGTCGGTATATGCTTCAAGGACGATCGCCGAGAAGCACAATGAGAGGTGTTGCAGCGCGTTCATGGACTTCAGACTCTCCGAGAAGAGGGCATCGTCTTCTCTGGAGAGGGTAAATTCGGGTGCGACCAGGCGCAATGACTGTAGCGATTCAAGGCGTAGATGGAGAAGGTGGGAAGGGAAGAAGAGGCGGCTGGGACTCGACTCCCAGAAATTGAGTGTGAGGCTATAGAGTTTTGGCCAATGCCAGATGGTGTTTGGGTTTCTGGATTGCTCTCCTTGCTCTCCCATATATTGAGGAACAATGACGGAGAAACGAAGCATAGGGCAATTATTCATCAGGTCGTGATATAATTGCAAGCGGACGGGGGAGAGTACCGCGAAGTGGGTGAGTTGCTGCCAGGGAAGAGTTATGAAGGGAATGTCCGAGTCTCCATAGGCTATCCACCCGACTATGGCTCGTCGGAGACGAGGGCAGTTCTCAAACACTTTGATAGGCTTGACTTTATGTCCTGAAAACGGGTCGCAATCTCCAATAACAAGATCCTCGAGTAGAGGGAAGGCCATCGCGTCTGCCTTGATACTGGATGCCCACTTTGCGAGTGCATGGTATGTGAGGTGGTCGCCCGCGATTGACAACTTCGTTAGTCGGTTGTAAGCGGAAGGGGGGAGGGCATGCGCAATGAGGTTACTTTCGTCAGTATGGCAAATGAGATGCAACCGCAGTTTAGATCCCTTGGTCAGGCGCAGCCAGGCAGCTGCCCATCGCTTCAACATAGTTCTGTTCGATTTCGTGCCTTGGGGTGCCTTATCAGGTATATACAGCCGCAGCGTGGACCAGAGCTGGGAGTGGTTTTCGGCGAGGTTTTTCCAATGCCTGCA
>JANDKE010002164.1:0-10741 GCA_027627275.1 Coprinellus aureogranulatus | reverse complement strand
TAATGAAATCTCCGCTTGTCATTGTACGTAGACTTCCATTGCACTTCACAGGAAGCTGACCATCTCATGACCTCAGGGAACCCATGTAAGCCTGGACCATGGTATCACACTCTCGTCGCCCCTCCTGACCGAGTTTGAATGACAGCTGAAAGATGCTTCGAAAGAAACGCTCGAGATTCTCATGAACAGGGAAATCATTGCGATTAACCAAGACCCTGTTGTCGGAACTGGCGTAACGCCTTTCCGATGGGGTATCAATGTCGGTCTCTCCGCCTGGACATTCTCAAAAGTGTTGACAATTGATTTGACGCTCTTCATGGTTAGCCCGATTGGACGTGGAATTGGACGCACCCTGCCCAATACTGGAGCGGGCAATCGGAAAACGGGACTGTGTTCATGCTGGTAAGCAAGCGTGTTCAATTCAGGTGACTTGCAAAGGTAGTGGATGACTGATGTTTGTCTGTACCCCACAATAGTTGAACACCCTGAATGAACCTGCTGACCTCTTCTTCACGCTTACCGAGTCACCCTGGATTAGAGCGGGGAGACAATACTCTGTCAGGGTGAGGAGCGTCTGTTCATCTCGTGTGATTTACTTGCTCACGGGGCTCCATTTGCATCTAGGATCTCTGGACACATACAGAAAACGGGACTGCTGTCAGGAACTTCACAGCGCCAGCCGTGCCACCCCATGGGGTCGTGGCGCTGCTGTTGAAAGACGCGGGAGACGAACCTGATGGGACAGAACCCCCTTGCGCAAGGCCGGAATGGTGTATGGCGCAGGATGGGAGGAGGATAGATCAGTGAGCGATGAGTCGGTCGTCCTTAGGGCTTCTTCGCTCGTGTCCTTTCTTTACGTTACGTTACTTCAGGAGTATACCTCAGCAGCGGCGGTGTTATGCCTGCATCGCTGAGGTACTTTGTGGACTGATGATAACACCGTAGATCGCAACACGAGTGGTCGTCTGACCTTTCCGAAAGCTCCCCCATGTGCGCTGCCTAGTGCGGCGTATTTGCCTCGTGCCTCTTGAAATAGACTAATTGACGCATCTTTACCCCGCGCAAGACAATTCAAAATTGCAGATGACTAGGTCTTCGATGTCATGGGGCTGCCCAAAAACGGGCACGTTCGAGGTACGACTCCACCCCCTGCGACGTCATGCACGACTCACCCGACGGCCTCGACCGAGTCCGACCGCTTCAAGAACCTATATAAACTGTCTCAACCCCCGCCGACGAAAGCATCCCTCTGGGTTTCTATCGAACACTCTCATTCCAACAGTCTAACCAACACCATCTTGCAAAACATCAGCATGCCCGGAGATTGCACCTGCCAGAACGCTTGCTCGTAAGGACGATCTCAACATACCTCACGTCCAGCCGTAGTAACGGTACAATAGGAACTGCGGCCCTGAGGGCACTGGATGCTCTTGCGACAAGGGCAAATGCAACTGCGCGTCCTGCCCCAACAAGGCTCACACTGACAAGGTACGTTCTGGTCGTCGTCTTTCTCGGTCCAGACTGACCATGCTACGATTCTAGTGCTCCTGCAAGTCCGGTGGAGACGATAACTGCGGCTGCAACTCTAGCAACAAACCTTGCACCTGTTCCTAGAGCATTATAATATGGATGTCTGGACCGCCTCGAAGAAGTGCCTCCCAAGTGTTGTATTCTAGTTTGTATCATATGGAGGATGCCGGTGGGAAATGTAAACGAAGATGTAACTTGTCTGCCATGTCGTGCGTCGACCAGAAGAGTTCGAGACAAAATTCCGTTCGCCGCCAGCGACGATCATGATTTATGGCGCTCCAGCTTCAGCTCTCTTCAATTTGAAATTCAACTATCAATCAGCAACGTGCGCATGCATGGCTAACCCTTGAGCGAGAACGTTGCCGATGGTTGGAATCCTTCGCCGCCAAGACCAAAGGGCCTGGCTGATCTGCAGATTTATGGTGCCGTTCGAATGCAGCCCCTTCCCAGTGACCCTTGTACCCATCCTCGCGGAATAGAAGGCGCATCACCGACTATAGTGCTCGGCCGGCCAGCTTGCGAGTGCGACCCTAACCCCAAGTCTCCATTGACGAGCGCGACTCCCCCGAGCTTGGCTCTTCCTCTGACTCCCACTTCACGGCGCCCTCGGCACCATCCACCTTAGCAACACATCTTCGGAGGTCTTCACGAAGCGGAAACAGAATGTCTCTCGACGCTATCTCATCCGCAGCGAGGAGCTTTCTGCAAATAAATCTCCGGGTCCAGCTTGTTCGAAGGGGTACAAGAGATGGACTCGACCATCCTTCTGGAAGCGATGGTGGAAGACAAGTAGGCAGCAAAGGGAATCTGCTGCTCGCACCACACAAGCAGCCAAGCTGACGGGTCTTTTCATTTGAGCATTTGGAGGCTTTCTCGCTTCCCAGGAATCCGCAACGTGTTCTCTTGAGATAGCCTCATTACAACCTCGCCGTTCGATCATACTCTGTCCTGGTGCCCAACGGACCCGCCGCTATATCTTTCTGCCTACCAACCGTGCATCTCTCGATCTCCTCCACTCGTGCGACAATGTCTAACCATTTTCCAGGGCTCCAAGGTCGCTCATTGGGACGGCGTATAAAGAACAGCTTGCGCAGTATTTTGTGCTGCTGCAGCGATACCGCCTATTTCCAGCTTCCCGGAACAGCTGGGTCAACTAGTACCGCGCCTCAAGACGGCGCAGAAGGACCGGACTTCACGTTCCAAGTCGCCTCTAGACCTCACACGGACCTTCAAGACACCACCACCAACCCTGAAGCGCCTGTCAATGGTGAAGCATCTGCGGCGACTCACGCAACCTTGAGCGAACCTTGCACCGCGAAGGCTTTTAAATCAGCTCCCTCGAGCACCCCTCCGAACATGGAATCCGCACAACTCTGCAAAGGGGTAGCAGAGGCTTCCCACTGCACTACAACCCGCCCTTCTACACCGCCTCAACCCACGGTCGATCATAACGCCGGCGATATCTCTAGCGCCTTTCCAGCCAACGACGATAAATCTACGCCGGGCCCATCCTCCGTTGGGGTGAACTCAGAGCTGCAATCAGCTGGTGCTCAGATAGGAGCGTCGCAAGGATCTGAAATGCCAAACCCACCTATCTCCTGCCCCTTAGCCATTTCGGTCGACCCTGCCCCTGAAGGTGCCGAAAATACCTCAGGTACTATTGATAACAGCCCGCGACATGGAGTTCATGCTGATCCTTCCCTTCCAGTTCCCCCACTCGCCTCGCCTCATGAAGCCTTCCAAAAGCAGGCAACATCAGCAAATGGTGGCCCAGACGTTAGTGCCTTAAGTGAGGGAGGCGGCGGAAGGTGAGTCGCCTATCGTCGCGAAGCGATGCAGCTCTAACACACGCTTAGCTCCTCAAATCGGCTTGTTATTACAGGTACGATTGCGTCGTCGACGGAAGTGGTATTACGAACCCTAACCCGTATCGTGTAACGTACACAGGCATCACTCTTGACCTCACCGGCATGGACAAGGACACTGAGCCTCTGAACTTGGTGGAATTATACCTACTTGATATGCAAACTCAGGAAGAGGGTCTACGTATTCCACTTGTCCAGGAATCTCCTCAACGGTGGGCGACAAGTGGTTTAATCTTTCTGTAAGAGTCTCACGAATACTGGTCTGAACCACTGCTGAACACCTGAGAAGAGCGCCGGAAGCAAATGTTAACGGAATGAATTGCATTGTCAAGGACGGGATTGGGGGAGATGTCGGCTTCGTGTATCTCGACGCTGATGAGCTGCGAACGACGGGCGGTAAGCTTTCATATAATTCAATGGTGCGATGTTGCCTGAATACGTTTGACATGCAACAGAACATTTTAGGGAAGTTACCACTGACTCCTCGATCGTTCTCTCGATGTGGTTGGAAGTCGTCGGTATACCGCCGGAGCCAGCTGGTCAAGTCCATGAAGATCCAATCGCCCAACTTGTGAATACTGGAATGATGTCCTTGAATCGCTTCCAGCTCACAGGAGAGCTCAATGATATCACCAATGCTATCTCCTCACTACAGAAGGCATCGTCGTCCATCCCTGTTGGTCATTCAGATCTACCTGTCGTGCTCAACAGCCTCGGGATCTCGTTTAAGTTGCGCTTCTTGCACACTGGGAACCTTTCGGACGCTGCTGAAGCAGTCGCAGCCCAGCAGAGGGCCGTGGATTTGACTCCCGATGGCGATCCCGATAAGCCTGGTTGGCTTAGCAACCTTGGAAACACATTGACCCAGCGCTACGACCGTACAGGTAACGTCCCGGACTTGATTAGAGCCGTGGCGGCCCAGCGGAGAGCTGTTGAACTAACTCCCATTGGCCACGCCGACCTGCCTTCCCGGCTCAGTAATCTTGGAGGCACGATTGGCCACCTTTTTCAGCGTACCGGTCAGCTCTCAGACATCACCCAAGCCATATCCATGCAGCAGAGAGCCGTGGATCTAACCTTCGATGGACATCCAGAAAAGCTCTCGTTACTCGCTAATCTTGGGTACTCGCTACAGTTACGGTACAAGCGTACTGGAGATCAGCTAGACCTTACCAAGGCTATCGCCGTCCAGGAAAAAGCAATCGGGCTGACTCCAAACGGCCACGCATCCCTCTCTTTTCAGCTCAGGAACCTCGGAAACTCGTTCCAGGCCCGTTTCCAACATTCAGGAGACGTCCTCGATATCGCCAACGCCATTGAGGTCCAGCAACGGGCGGTCAAGCTGACCCCAATCAATCATGCAGAGCTGCCTTCCCAGCTCGGCAATCTGGGATGCGCATTCAGCAATCGTTTTGAACGAACCGGGGATTTCTCAGACATCGCCGAAGCCATCGCGACCCAACAGAGAGCCATCGAGCTGACTCCTGATGGTCATGCATATTTACCTTTCTTCCTCAACAACCTCGGGCGCTCCTTTCAGCTGCGCTTTCAACGTACCGGGGACGTTGCGTACCTTGCTGAAGCCATATCTGCCTACCAAAGAGCGGTCAATATGACGGCAGAGGGACACGCAGACCTATCGTCCCGTCTCAATAGCCTTGGAAACGCTCTCCAGTTGCGCTTTGACCGCACCGGGGTTCTCTCCGACGGCGACGAAGCTATATCATACCACCAGAGAGCCATTGACTTGACCCCGGATGGACATGCGTCTCTCCCTTCCTGGCTTAACAATCTCGGAAACGGATTGCAGTCGCGCTTTGAACGTACTGGGGATCCTTCGGACATCGTCAGCGCTATTACCGCTCAACAGAGAGCGGTTCATCTGACACCGGACGGCCACGCCAACCTACCTCACCTGCTCGTCAACCTTGGAAGATCATATTTGGATCGCTTTGCTGCAGATAGCAACCCTGAAGATTTGCATGCATGTCTGTTTTACTATCGCAACGCGGCAACCGCCACCTCTGGTGCACCCCTGACCAGGCTGGATGCGGCAATCCGCTGTGCTCAGCTTTTGGACAAATACGACCCCCTCTCGGCCCAAGTTATCGTTGCCTTCGACACGGTTGTTCGCCTTCTCACACTGTTGGTAGGGCTCGATCTGACGGTACGAAGTCGCTATAATCAGCTTCAGTACTCCTCGGGCATCGTGATAAAAGGGGCTTCTGCTGCACTCCGACTCCAGCGACCAGACAAAGCGCTGGAATGGCTAGAGCAAGGCCGATGCCTCGTCTGGAGTCAACTCAACAACCTCCGTACGCCTCTGGAACGTCTACAAGCGTTCGATAGCCAACTCGCGGAGCGACTAAAGGACATTTCAAAGCGGCTTGAAACCACGGCGTCCACTCGACAGCAAATAAACCCTTCCATGGACTTGACTGCAAAGATATCCGTGGAAGATGAAGCACGTTCGCACCTGGCTCTAGCAAGGCAATGGGATGATCTCCTCAACGCCGTGCGGTTTATTCCTGGGTTTGAATCGTTCCTCCAGCCTGCAACATGTTCTTCCCTTATACCGCACCTGCCAGAAGAAGGGCCAGTCATCGTCATTAATATTGATGGAGATAGATGTGATGCACTTGCGCTATTAGTAGAACTGGAAGAACCTCTTCATATCCCCCTCCCCGACTTCTCCCTAGCAAAGGCAAAGGAATATAGACTTGCATTACAAGCCCAGTTGCAGTCTGGGGACATACGAATGCGAGAGGGTGAAGTGGAGGCGGGTGAAGAGCTTTCGGGGAGAGCGTTCAAGCGTTGGAAAGTGAGCCCATCCCGAGTTGGCATTCACGAAGTTCTTGAAGGTCTTTGGAGTATGGTTACGCGGCCGATACTAGAAGCACTTGGCTACTCAGTAAGTAATGTTTCTTACGATTGGGTTATCACCCCTGCTGACGCCTCTACAGAAATTGGACATATCTTCTGGAGTTATCCCTCCCCGAATTTGGTGGTGCCCAACAGGAATTATGTCTTTCCTCCCTATTCATGCAGCAGGATCGTACAAAGGTGGAGCACTCGAGAGCGTCCTTGACTATGCCGTCTCCTCGTACACCCCAACAGTTGGTGCTATCGCTGATCGGGCCAAGAATCTACATGCAATTGACAAGAGCATATCTGGCCTGTTCCTTACCAGCCAGCCAGATGCGCTCAAGGACTCAATGATACCTGGCACCACAGATGAGGTTACCAGTATATTCACCAAGGCTACGGTGAACAGAGTGAGGGCTTTGAAGGTCGTGGGCGATGATCTCGATGTTCAAGACTGCCTACAGTATATGAAGAACTTCAGCAGTGTCCATTTTGCATGCCACGCGTCCCAAAACGCCGCAGACCCCCTACAGAGCCGGTTTCTTCTCCACAAAGGCCAGCTCAAGCTCGAGAATATCATTCGGATGGACCTGAAGGACGCTGACCTGGCATTTCTGTCGGCGTGCCAAACAAGTACTGGCGAGGAGAAGCTCTCCGACGAAGCTGTGCATCTCGCCGCAGGGATGCTGGCTGCGGGGTATCGCCGAGTTGTGGCCACAATGTGGGCAATCAATGACCGATATGCGCCTCAAGTCGCTGACGACTTCTATGAATACCTGTGGCGAGACCAGGCGGGGGATACTGAGGAAGGATTTGACGGCTCTCGGTCAGCTTACGCCTTACACTATGCTGTACAGCGGCTACGAGGGCGCCTCGACAACTCGGAGACGTCTCTCCTGACTTGGGTCCCCTATGTCCACTTCGGATACTGACCTCATTTGCGTTCATTGAATTTCATTCCCTTGTGGTACGAACCATACTCCCTACCTTACGTTACTCTGCGCATCATACCGCATCTGCCGCCATTCAACCTATCCCTTGAAGCGCTCGTCAACTATTCAAGGATGTTTCCAACTCAACTATATAATCAAAGATATCTCGTACTATCTGGATTCTGCCACGACCAAGCTCGGCTTGCTAGACCGTTTACAGCAATTCCACAGCATATCGCTGTCAACCCCAGAATTATGATAGATGGCCGCCCAAGTGTGGCCTTTTCGGGGTTCGGTAAGCGCCAAGGGGAAATGATGATGCAAAGACAGGGTGATCTTCCTCGCAGAATGTTACCGGAGAAGCGTTATGTTGTCCCAAGCTTATTGGCTATTGGTCCCACAATCATTGGTGTCGCTTGCAAGAGGAAAATGCATTCATCGAAAGCTGTTAGCTACGAGTAGCATGCATGGACTGTATCTAATCCATATCCTCCAAGCTTTCCTCCCCATAGCTTCTATCGAACCACTCCTCGATCTCGTCCTCACCGAAGTATCTCTCGACCAGATCGTCAAGCTCAAGATCAAGATCCCTGCGCACAACTTTGTTGGCTTTCGCGTGTCCTTGTACAGCGGTCTTTCCTGCTTGGCGTACGCTCTGGCTGAGGAGAGGACGAAGGATCATACCGAGACGGCCACTAAAGAGGAGCGAGTTCGCTCAGTATTGGAGGGTATTGAACGGAGAGGAAGGGACGTACAAGGCACCGCGTTCGACAAGGTCGGTGATGTCGTCCTCGGTAAGGTCGCGCTCGAGGAGGTCGTCGAAATCTTCGAATTCACGACGATTCACAGCGTTGTTTGCTTTCGCATGGCCTTGAAGGGTAGTCTTCCCCGCTTGCCTTACCCCTTGACTGAACAAAGGGTGCAGGATCCTCCCAAGTCGGCCACTAGATACAGTACATCGTCGGCGCCGTCAGTGGAGGATGCCTTCCTATGTCGGGGTGGGCACGTACAAAGCACCACGCTCGACGAGCTCATCGCAATCTTCCTCAGAGAACTCCCTATCCACAAGATCTACGAGGTCTGAATCGAGATCTCTTGCGACCTTGTTGGCTTTGGCGTGGCCTTGCACAGTAGTCTTGCCCGCCTGACGGACACTTTGACTGAGGAGAGGGCGAAGAATCATGCCGAGACGGCCACTGCGTGTGTCAGGTAGGATTACTTAGCGTCAAACAGGACTACCCGTGTAGGGAACACGTACAAGGCACCGCGCTCGACGAGGTCAGCGACCTGCTCGGAGTTGGCTCTGGTTTCCAATCTGAAAATGAAGGCTGATTCAACGCCCAATCCGGCTGGGACGCTTGTCGGGACGTACTCGATGGGTTGGGCATTGGCGATAGCGACACCAGCCAAAGCAGCGACGGAAAGGGTTGCAGCAGAGATGCGGACCATTTTAAGGGTGTGTATGGAGGGGATAAGCGTAAGAGGCTCGTGAGGAGGTGGTTGTGGATAATCGCGGCGAAAGGCCTGCTTTGTGCGGTGTAGTTGGGTGGGGAGACCAGCTCTGCGTAATCCTGACCCCAAAATGCCTTCTTTTATACCGTTCGAGCTTACTGATGTGGAGTGGCCGGTGTGACCAGACATGGGCGCTGAAGGCGATAGCCGCCGGTTTGATTCTTCCGATTGCAAAGGGCAGTACATCGCACATTGCCCTTCCCCTTCTGCTGAGTTGTGCTCTGGGGTTGCTGCCACCTGTCAAAGTTATCATTCAATTGTCGCCACATCAAACTGAACTTTGCACGGTCGCCGTGCCAGCCTGCGAGTCGTAATGGCTCTTGGGCGAAAACGATCTCAATGGATTCTAGGGACAGAGATTTGCGTCGATACCTTGATCGTCGCATGATGGCATAGAACTGAGCTTCTTGCACAGGGACTTCAGCCCCTGCTCCAAGCTATTTTAGTGCGTCCGCTGATGTTAGTAAGAGAATGCTCAAGGGTGATTCGCATCAGCTCCCTGCCTTGACTGTGCACCATGAAACAATAGATGGTGTGGCTGGTGGCTGTGAGCTGGCGTTCAATCGTGAAACGTCTAGGCGACCGGAGTCAAAGGTTAGTCGGGAATAATCGTCCATCCCCGAAGAGGGATTGCAATGAGTCAGTTGCCGGTCACCACTTGATGAACATTGCCCACATCCTATCCGGTCGGGCATTGAGAGGCTGTCCAAGAGGCGGCACAGTGGGCCTGCTGTCCGAACGCTGCACTGGCACTCCTGGCAGATCGAGTTACATGAGCCGGATATCAGAGTAAGATACGAATAGATGAGAATGAAGGCACGTTATACGCTGTTCGCATCTGCTCACTCGCTCGACGGGAGGAGGCCAACGAGCCCTGTTAGTCTGAAGTTCAATCGCTCCTTTCAGTTCCCAGGGGAGATCCGTATAAATTGAGAGATCCCCAGGCAAGCGCAACATACGAGCAGAACTTGTCAGAAATCAATCCTGCGCCGGCAGAGTCGTAGGTCAGGCGACTCTTGGTGAGTTCAAGGTTTCTCCTCAGCATAGAGAACCCTCTCTTGCTCGAGGCTTCGGTCTGTCATGGTAGATTGGAAGAGAGGGACGAGGGACGAGGAGAGGACGGCGGACGCCGAACCTAGAACCATGTCACACTGCGATGTGACCAAGAATCACATGATGTGACACTAGCATGCTCGCGGCGAGCTGCGTGACATGGACGCGGTTGCCCACAATTTCCATCCTCTTTATCCTTCTACTACCAATACCACCTCGAGTCCTCTTCAAAGCTCACACACCCTCTACTTTTAGAACCTGAATTTTTTGGGTCCTTGTTCTGGTTACCGATCCGGCTTGCGAAACTCTCAAGCTCGAAGTTTTCACTCACTAGACGTCGTACTCTTCCTGCGCTCTCTCATAGTAATCGGCATCTGGTTCAGCCAAACTGAGACGACGCAGCCCATCTGACAGCAGGTGTACTTGCTGCTGGCCATCCTCGAGTGTTGGCCACAGTGTGGTCGATCAAGGATTAAGAGACTCCCGATGTCGCCAAGGTCTTGTACGCATGCCTTTGGAGGCGCCATCAGGGGGGTAGCAGTGGCTGGAGAGTCTCTCTGCCCACGCCCTACACTATACTATCCAACCGCGATGAAGCGGCGGTAATGCAGAGGATCCCCGCTTACTAGTGGGTCCCCTACGTTCATTTCGGTTACTAGCCCTACCGCATTTCGAAGTGCTATGACGTACACCGTCGTATTCTTGGTACATCGACAGCCCTCTCATTTCTTTCTGACAGCACATAGTCACCATGCATGCAACATCCACAATTCGTCCCAAGCATCTACGTACAGCGCAATGTAGGAACAAGACGGCCGTCCCCCCATGGGTGTGATGCCAGAGCACCTGTACTGGATCCAACACCCCCTTGCAAACTACAAGTCCACTCCCTCCAGGATATACGCAAACGCATCAGGCCTGTCCGGGTTCGCCTTGTACTCGAAGGCTTCCTCCGCAAACTTCGCAACATCCTTGTCGAAATGA
>JANDKE010002163.1:0-10742 GCA_027627275.1 Coprinellus aureogranulatus | reverse complement strand
CTCTCCCCTGCCCCCCGTCCCTGGGCCCCACCCACACGTCCTCCAGGGGTCTCTTCAGCTTCCTCCGCCGCTCCAAGGACACCGACAAGAAGCACCACCCAGCGTCGTCGGAACCAGTACCACTCTTGACCGAGGACAATCTCTTCCACCCCTTCTCCAAGTCTCCCTTCCCCGCGATCAGGGCTAGGGGAGAAGCTATCAAGAAACTCGCACCATGTCCAGTGTGCTATTCTGAAAGCTGCGCGTCCGGAGCGCACGACCATTCTCCGAAAGCCGTCAAGTTCGAGTGCCCTGACTGCGGCTGGCCATCGCACTGCTCAGAGGAACATTGGAAGCAGGACAAGGAGCACCAAAAGTACTGCCAGAGACTGAGAGAGGCGAATGAGGACGAGCATGATTTGAGGAGTGGAAGGAAGATGACCGAGTTTGAGTTGCCCGGTACGCGGTCAATGGCTCTAGTATAGGCGTATTCTGACACTCCTTGCCTAGGTCCACAGGGCTTTGAAGAAGCAGTGTCATTTGCCAACTGGGACGTATTTTGGTACACTCGGAATTTCCCCTCCATGGACACGGAACGGTCACGGAGACATGCTAGCAAGCTCCTGACCTACCCTATCACCATCGGAGGCGTCCTACACCAGTACAGCAACATCACCCTCAACAACCAGAGGCTCACCCCCGAGGGCAGTCGGTCGCTGGCGGCTCTGCGGAGCACCCTCCATGTCCCGACCGGCGCTCCAGAAACGGCCGAGGCCACCGTTGGCAAACCCCCAAGTCCGGATATTCATTTTGGGCGCTCGAGCCGAATCCTCCCTCCCCCCTCACGTTTGGGAACAGCTCACTATGCTCTTCCCATCGACGCATTTCCATCTTTTCTTCATTGGNCCCCAAGTCTCGCTTCCTAAACCCAAGCAAACCTCNTCACCGACTGCTGAAACATCGACGCCCGCACCAGAGACAACTGAATCTCCAACATCGAAACCCGGCATGGTANAGGAAGACGAGGAAAGCAAGAAGTCNCCGTCTTACCTTACCTCAACGTCTACTCCANCNNCCTNCNCNNCCNNCNNTCCNNNNCNTGAAGCGCACACGCAACTCCCTCGAGCGCTACGGCGTACCCTCCTACACAGTTCCTTACACTCCCTATCTCACCATCACTGGCATGCAAGCCAACTACGCCGAGGTCCACGCACAATTCCAGCACACTCTAGACCCCTACTCCGACCTCTTCTTCTTCTTCTCCCCCGGGTTCGGATTCCCCTCGCCCGAATCGACAGACCCAGAGACCGGCGAGCCGCTCCTCCAGATAGCCTCCCCGTCGGAATGGGGCCCTGTCATGCCAATGCTCCTTGCGAGCAAGTGCCCTATATTCGTGACCGGCTTCTCCCCAACAGATGTCGAGCGCGATGTGAGGTCNCTTTCCAAGGCACCGGACGTCGCTGGAGAGTTTGAGTGGGTCATTACGCCTGGACCCAACGCGTTTGGCAGTGAGAAATGGGAAATTGCGGATTTCGACCCTAGGGTCATGGTTAAGACTAACTGGGGTATCTGGGCAATTAGAGGAAAGAGCCGGGATGTCCAGGAGCATGGCAAATTCTCGAGCTTCCTACCATTCTAGATTACGAGGTGTTGGGTGTCCTCCCTCGCTGCGACAATCCACGATTGAGGAAGACTGCATTCTATCATGCATATAAACTAGTGGTACATCTGAGGAAACGTATTGAATGAGGTAAGTATATGGAAGAACATGAGTGGTACAGCGTGCATGGGATATCGTGCTCGAAAAGCGTAGGAAAGCATAATTGCGGAGTGCGCGGTGAGCGAGAGACAAACGAACTAGAACGAATGAACAAAAACGAGAGGTACATGGAGCCTCAAGCTGCGACGGGGCCAATCAGGGTGCTCGGTGGCGGCACAAAGTCACGGGCCTTGATGCTGCCAGCCACAGGCAGACGAGAGGTCCTCCCATTGAGCCAGGAATCGATTTCAGCAGCAGCACAACGACCCTCGTTGATACCCCACACGATCAATGACTGTCCACGGCGGCAATCACCCGCAGCGAAGACACCCTCGACGCTGGTGGCGTACTTTTTGTGAGCGGTCTGGATATTCGAACGAGCATCCTGCTTGATTTGCAAGGACTTTAGGACGTCGTTCTCCGGGCCCAGGAAACCCAGCGCAAGGAAAACGAGTTGGGCGGGGAAGAACTTGTCGGAGCCAGGCACTTCCTCCATCTTCCAGCGTCCAGTACTATCCTTGGTCCATTCGACACGAACTACGATGTAAATTAGCTTAGGATTTCGAAGGAAACGTCCAATCAACGTACCAGTGTTGAGGCCCTTGAGCTTGCCTTGATCGTCGAGAACAAATTCTTTCGTAGAGATGCAGTACTCGCGAGGATCAGAGCCGAAGTGAGCGGCGACTTCCGTGTGTCCGTAGTCCGTGCGGAAGATCCTGGGCCATTGGGGCCAGGGGTTGTCACGTCCACGGCCGGCGGGAGGCTTGGGAAGCAGCTCAAAGTTCACGACCGACTTGGCCCCATGACGCATGGCAGTACCAATGCAATCGTTGCCAGTATCNCCACCNNCAATGACGATAACATCCTTGCCTTTCGCGTTGATATAGGAGCCGTCAGTGAGTTCGGAGTCGAGGAGAGACTTGGTATTCAACTGGAGGTACTCCATGGCAAAGTGGATACCGTCAACATTGCGGTTAGGAATCTTGAGATCTCGAGGCCATGTAGCNCCGGTGGCAAGGACNACAGCGTCGTTCTCCGCGCGCACCTGATGAGCATCGACGTCTACNCCGACGTTGGCGTTGGTGANGAATGTCTGCAATCCCNTTAAGATACAAGGTTGAATGAGCAGAANGAAGTTGNACTCACGACTCCCTCAGCGGCCATCAAGTCAACGCGACGCTGNACNATGGCTTTGTCGAGCTTCATGTTAGGAATGCCGTACATCAATANNCCACCAATACGGTCGTTGCGGTCATACACNGTGACAAANTGGCCAGCCTTGTTGAGCTGGTCAGCGCANGCGAGGCCAGCAGGNCCTGAGCCAATNATGGCGATGCGTTTGCCGGTTCTATGAGCAGGCGGCCTGGGAACCATCCATCCCATCTCGAAACCCTTGTCGATGATAGCGCACTCGATACTCTTGATACCAACAGGTTGCTCATTGATTCCCAAGACGCAAGCACCTTCNCAGGGGGCNGGNNAAACGCGACCAGTGAACTCGGGGAANTTNTTTGTCATGAGAAGCCGGTTGAGAGCATCCTGCCATTGACCCTTGAAAACGAGGTCGTTCCACTTNGGAATGATNTTGGAGATCGGGCATCCAGAATCAGACTGGCAGAAGGGAACACCACAGTCCATGCAGCGAGCGGTCTGGTGCTTNAGCTCACTCTCGTTGAGTCGGTTAGAAATTTCCTTCCAATCCTTTACGCGNTTCAATGGAGGNCGATAGGCNTCGCCAAGACGCTTGTACTTCATGAAGCCTCGAGTTTTGTCGAGCTTCGCAAGTCTCTGCTTTGACGTGGCTGCGTCGACAAGCGAGTCCTCCATGTCNTTCAGAGAGGGGCTCGNTGCTTCTTCGGGGCAGGCTTCTTGATGAGGACCTCGTGCATGTCGTCTGACGCCAAATTGACCGTGGCTAGCAGTTCGAGATGGGATGAGATCGACAACAACTAAGACGTGCCTTCTCTTCCTTCTCTCGAATGGCTTGCTCCTCGAGGACGCGCTTGTAGTCGTGGGGCATAACCCGAACAAAGAGAGGAAGGAGGTGATGGAAGTCCTGCAGAACACGGTCGGCGACTTCAGAGCCAGTATAGTGACGATGGTCCTCGATAAGGCTACGCAGAGCAGCAATCTCGCGAGGATCTGTGACCTTGCCAAGCTCGACCATCTCTTGGTTGACCTTGCTAGCGAAAGTGTGGGCCATATCCAGGACGTAGGCTATACCGCCGCTCATACCGGCAGCGAAGTTGCGGCCAGTGACACCAAGAACAACGACCCTCCCGCCAGTCATATACTCGCAGCCGTGGTCTCCGCATCCCTCTACAACAGCATTCGCGCCAGAGTTGCGAACAGCGAAGCGCTCAGCGGCGATCCCGCGAATGAAAGCTTCGCCCGAGGTAGCACCGTACAAGCAGACATTTCCGATGATTATGTTCTCCTCGGCCTTGAATGGCGATTGCTTAGGAGGATAAACAACAAGACGGCCACCGGAGAGGCCCTTCCCGACGTAGTCATTAGCGTCTCCCTCCAGCTCGATGGTGATACCAGGGGCCAGGAATGCGCCGAGTGACTGACCAGCGGAGCCTGTCATATAGATGTGGATGGTGTCCTTCGGCAGGCCTTCTTCACCGTAGACCTTGGAGACGCGATGGGAGATGGAGGTACCCAGAGCACGATCCGTGTTGGTGACTTCGCACTCAATGTGGACGGGAAGGCCTTTCGTCAAGGCAGGCTCCGCCTCGTCGATGAACTTGTTGTCGAGACGGATGTACAGCTTATGATCCTGCTGGCGCACGCGGTAAGTAGCTGCACCAGGGCGCATCTGCCAGGCCGGCTTGAGGATGGCAGAGAGGTCGAGGTGAGCGGTCTTGGGAGTGCGAAGCTTCTCGTTGACCTTCAACATGTCCGCGCGGCCAACCATCTCGTTGATGGTGCGGAAGCCCATCTTGGCCATGTAGCCTCGAAGCTCTTCGGCAATGTAGTAGAAGAAGTTGATGACCTGCTCTGGCTGTCCAGCGAACTTTGCACGGAGCTGGGGATCCTGAGTGGCGATACCGACGGGGCAGGTGTTCACTGTTCAACGGTCAGTGTTTGACAGAAGAGGGATTAGACGGTAGACTCACGGTGGCACTTCCTCATCATAATGCAGCCCATGGCAATAAGAGGAGTGGTCGCGAAACCCCACTCTTCCGCACCCAAAAGGCACGCGATGGCGATATCGCGACCTGTTCGTATTTGGCCATCAGTCTGGACGGTCACTCGGCCACGAAGATCGTTTAGGACGAGCGTTTGGTGTGTCTCAGCAAGCCCTAGTTCCCAAGGAAGGCCCGCATATTTGATACCAGTCCATCTTGACGCACCAGTACCGCCGTCATGGCCAGAGATGAGGATGTGGTCCGCCTTAGCCTTCGCAACCCCACTGGCGACGATGCCGACACCCACCTCCGAGACAAGCTTCACGGAGACCCGAGCGCGGGGGTTGGAACACTTCAAGTCGTAGATCAGTTGCTTCAGGTCCTCGATAGAGTAGATGTCGTGGTGTGGAGGAGGAGAGATAAGACCGACGCCAGCTGTGGAGTGACGAGTACGAGCGATAGACTCTGAAACCTTATGACCAGGAAGCTCTCCACCCTCACCAGGCTTGGCACCTTGAGCCATCTTGATTTGAAGCTCGTCCGCATCCGCGAGGTAGTTCGATGTGACGCCGAAACGGCCAGAGGCGACTTGCTTGATGGCTGAGCGCATGGTGTCGCCATTGGGAAGGACACTCGAGCGCTCGGCATCCTCACCGCCTTCGCCGGTGTTTGACTTGCCTCCGAGACGATTCATGGCGATTGCGAGAGTAGAGTGGGATTCCATGGAGATAGAACCATACGACATGGCGCCGGTGACAAACCGACGAACAATTTCGTTCCACGGTTCGACCTGCTCGATAGGAATGGGAGTAGCATTCTCGTAGCGGAAGTCGAGTAAGCCTCGGAGATGGATGCGTTGCGTCTGTTCATTGGCATTTCGTGCATAGGCGTCATAAGCAGTTTGGTTCTTCTCCCGAACAGCGTCCTGGAGGTTCGCGATGCCAGCAGGATCGTTGATATGAGCCTCGCCACCATTCCGCCAGTGGTACTCTCCAGACTCGGGCATACCGGGAGGAAGAACCACCTCTTGGCTTGGCCAACCTCGTTCGTGAAGTTCGAATGCGTCCATTGCAAGGAGGTCGAAAGTGGCTCCTTGGACGCGGCTGGCGGTGCCGATAAAGCACTTCTCGACAACTTCGTGATGAAGGCCGAGAATCTCAAAGATCTGAGCACCCTTGTACGAGGCGAGAGTGGAAATTCCCATCTTGGACATGACTTTAAGAATGCCGTTGTCGACTGAGTGGCGGTAGTTGTCGATAAGCTCTTCAGCGGTCTTGCCATCTTTGACGCTGAGGATATATATCAGCACCTGAACGAGCCACGGTGACGCTAGATATCGGTGACACTCACAGTCCCTCTCTCTCTACCTTATGGATGGCCTCCAAGACCAACCAGGGGCAGATAGCATCGGCACCATAACCCACCAGCACACATAGATGATGAACTTCGCGGGCTTCAGCGGTTTCTACCATAAGCGCGACTTTGGCTCGCTTCTTCTGGGAGGTAAGATGATGGTGCACACCACCGCAGGCCACAAGAGCCGACAGAGGGACCCGCTCTGCGGCAGTGGCCCGATCGCTGAGAACGATGACCTTAACTCCATCCTCGATTGCTTGACTGGCTTCGCTGAAGACACGTTCCAGAGCAAGACGATAGCCCGGAAGGCCCTCAGCCTTGGGGAATGTGATGTCGATAGTACGAGATGGCCAGGATGGGTATGCAGACTTGAGATGCTTCATAGCGTTCATCTCCTCGATGGAAAGAACCGGGGAAGGAAGGAAAATCCGATGGCACTGCTCAGGCTTCATCTCGAGGAGGTTACCCTCTGGCCCAACGTAGGCCTCCAAGGACATAACAATGCTCTCTCTGATAGGATCAATGGGAGGGTTGGTAACCTGAGCGAAAAGCTGGCGGAAGTAGTCATAAATCAAGCGAGGCTGGGAGGCCATGGCAGCGAGAGGCGCGTCGTTGCCCATTGATCCCAATGCCTCCTTGCCATCGAGAACCATCGGAAGAAGTAGGAGGTTGAGCTGTTCAGCGGTGAAGCCAAATGCGAGCAATTTAGGGTCCATGCTGAGAGTGGTCTTATCCAAGACGGGGGCAACGGATATCTGGGCACGTTCGACTCGCTTGATGATGGTGGGGACTTGAAGGAGGTGCGATTCAACCCAAGAACCGAAGTTTTGACGAGACGCAGTGGTCTTCTTCAATTCCTTGTCGTCGACAATACGGCCCTCCAGGGTATCGACAAGCAGCATACGACCAGGCTTAAGACGTCCCTTCTGAACGACTTTCTCAGGAGGGATGTACACCGCACCGACCTCCGAAGCGCAGACCATGATATCGTCGCTCGTGACAACAAAACGGCAGGGGCGAAGACCGTTACGGTCAAGGTTAGCACCGCAGTACCGTCCATCACTGAAAGTGAAGAGAGCGGGACCGTCCCAAGGCTCTTGAACACAGGCCGCCCAGTTGTAGAAAGCTTTCTTGGCCGGATCCATGCTTTCGTTCCCTTGCCATGCCTCTGGAATCATCATCATGACGGCCTCTGGTAAGGTCACGGCTCCATTGACGACAAGGAGTTCCAGGACGTTATCAAAGGCAGCGGAGTCCGATCCACCAGCCTCAATGATAGGGTAAAGGAGGTCAAGCTGGTCGCCGAAGTGGGACGATGAAAGGACACCCTCGCGGGCACGCATCCAATTCTTGTTGCCACGGACGGTATTGATCTCACCTGCGCGTTCATCAGCGAACAGTGTCTCGGAGCACCTTGATCGTACATACCATTGTGGGCGGCCCATCGAAGCGGTTGCGCACGGTCCCAACTCGGGAAGGTGTTTGTGGAGAATCGTGAATGAACAAGACAGAAGTGGGATCGGTAGAGGACATGGTTCAAATCATGGTAGTAGTTGTAAACTTGCGATGGAGATAGCTGCCCCTTGTACACAATGTTTTTTGACGAGAGGGAGCAGATGTAGAAGCCCTTTGCAAGGGTACTGGGCAAAAGTTTATCAGCACCGGCTTTCGATTGTGCGTTCCCAGGGAGAACACTTACATTGTATGAGTGGCGTGCTTGCGCAAGATGTAGAGTTGGCACTCGAGAGTGGTGGAGTCGAATGTACCGTTCTGACTAACGGTGCCGTCGCCATAATGGGCACGGAGGACGACAAAGGGCTGAAGAATGATTGGCTCCTTGCTTCTGGCCGCTGGGCCAAGGATAGTGCCATCAGTTGGTACCTCGCGCCAACCGAGAACGCGTAGCCCCAAGTCGCTGGCTATATTGGTGAACACAGATTGGTAGCTTTGAAGTTGAACTGCATCGTTCGCCTTGAAGAAGACATTTCCGACGGCATATTGGCCCGGCTCCGGCAGAATACAGCCAAGGTCCCTTTCTGCCTCCCTTTTAAAGAAGGCGTGGGGGATGGCGGTCATCACTCCGGCACCATCACCATCTCGACTATCCGCTCCAGTAGCACCCCTGTGTGTCATTGCACAAAGAAGCTGGCGGGCGTCAGATACGATTTCTATCCCTACGTGAGCACCATGCTTGAAAGGGATGGAGGCAGACGCACTGTGACTCGGGTTGCCTCGTACATGGCAGATGAAGCCTACGCCGCAGGAATCCTTCTCGTTTTCATTGTCATAAAGGCCTTGATTGGCAGGCAACGACCCGGCCCAGGAGCTCTCATCACGCTCTACAGCATCGAATCCACTGATACTTTCCGCGGTAGCAAACTCAGATACGAGAGGTAGATTATGAGGCGAAGGTTGGTAAGAAGTGCTTGCCATGCAGGCAAAGTGGATGATAGGGCAAAGTGGAGGAGGTTCAAGGGTGGGGAGAGGCTCGACGACCTGGGAACTAGTCGTAGATGGTCGTGGAAGGGGAGCAAGAGCCACAACGCAATCTGCTGGACTGATATTCAGAATTTCGCCTCCATTCCGTTCGGCCGATAAGGGGCTAAAATTCGTCAACGGCAGGCCGTGATTGGCCAGTCTCGGAATCACCCGCCCACTCCTCAACACACTGGCCGCAATACAAAACTCGCGGCGTTGAGCACAATGAACGGGGCCACAGATGCAGGTAGCGGCCGCCTTGCCGAGTAGTGCCCTCCTAGCCATTCGTTTACCTCAAACGAATAGCCAGTGTCTCGAAGGTCAGGGTGAGTGAGAGGTCCTTATCTACGGCCCCTGTTGTACCCCACACCAGTCATACCTAATTCGGGTAGCGCCATGCTTCTCGCTATCTACCATTTGGCTCCGGAAAGTCGTCCATCATCAGCCATCAGCTATCTAAGCGCCCATGGCAGTTTCACAGGCCATTCTCTATTTGCAAGGCGCGCCACTCACGCAATCTCTACGCCGTCGGCGGATTTCGCTATCAGATAATGAGTTCTTCGGAAAAAATGACAAGGTTGGCCCGATTCTTCGCGAAGAACAGTCCAGGCTCTGTCAATCGCGCCGAGCTCTGGTCGCGGTCCAGCTGCTGCGACACCCAACATAGGAACAACGACAACTGTTGCCCAAAGAACAAGGTTTGGTGGACATCAGGGCTGATCGGAGAAATCGGTCGTGGTATATAGAGTACATGCAAACATGAGTTGTTTGTGGGTTCACGGGAGAGTGGGAGGGGATCACTGTGGAACCATAAGGGCGTGGAAATCACCACCATCGTGGGTGGAAATGCGCTTTCCCCCACTCCGAGGGTTGAAAGGAGGTGAAACCGTAAGCGGATACTTTTCACCACCCTCAGGGTGGTGAAGTGGAATCACCCAGTAAGTGGGTGAATTTCCCGCACCAAGAAACCGCGGCTCAGGGAAGGGTTAAATTAAGCAGCAAAGGGGGTAATAAAAATGGTCTTGACTACACTATTCATCGCGTACGTGTACAGACTGTTGTAGTATACCAGTCCGGTCAATGATTGCCCACATGCCATTGCTGGTAGGGACACGCCCGATAAGGCACTGCACACAAGTGATATCTACCACTTCTGTACGTCCGAGTTTCTTGTAAATTGGCATATTCATCGAGTTTGTGGCCTCGACTTCACATCGCTGAATAGCCGCCCCAAACGGCCCGGGGGCATTGACACCGGAAAACGGGATCTTTTGCATTTCCTTTGATAAATAGGATTCAGGAGGGCAGTTGTCCTCCTACCGCGTCTACCACCCTAATCAGCAGACTGGACGCGAAGGTCGGATGCATGCAGCGAAGTGTTGACCTTTTCCTTCAGTCACCTGCGAATATGCACGCATCATATAGACAGTGCATGCAATGTGCAACTGTGACGCCACAATGTGAATGAACGAGATATCTAGGTCGTCTCTTCTCACAAAGGATGGAAGAGTTTGGAAGAGTCTTTCTAAACGATTTTTTGCTGGTTGCTTGCCCTCTGGAGTTATCCAGATCGCGGTGTACGGTCGACTGTCATGCTCATGGCCCACCAGAATTAATCAAGTCTCCAACGTCTCGCACCGGATCAGAGCCTCAGAGAGGGTCACCAACGAAAGCTGACCGTTCTCCCCTGGAGCCGGAACGCAGGGATAGAATGGACACCGTCAAATCTTCCAGTCACATCCGCAAGTATGGCGCCAATGCTGTATGACGACTCCGCTGGAGATATGGGTTGGTGAGGGATGCACCAAAGCTCAGCTCGAACGATTTCTGGGCGAGACCATTACCGGGTAATATTGGCTCAATCCAGTTAGACAAAACACATATCACGGTTTGATTCCGCTTGAGAAGTCCAAGCCAAGACAATGGTGTATTCCGCCAGTGGCTCTAGTTATACCATACCGGGCGGATGAGCCACACTCAATCCGAAGCGGCTGGTAAAACGCACAAGCAGCACGGCTGTGGTGATTGTATGCGGA
>JANDKE010002162.1:0-10745 GCA_027627275.1 Coprinellus aureogranulatus | reverse complement strand
TGGCACAGCACCCTCAGGCTATGAGTAGGAGAGAGACTGGAGCCGACTCGGGTGGTGAGGTGAGGAAGACGGTTAGGCATAGGAGTAGGAGTTCGGAGGACACGGCGTATGATTTCCCGAGGACGCCTGAGCCTGACGATGGCTTTTATGAGAGTGGTGTATATGTGGATGGTGCGTTCCGTCACTTCGCCCTTCCCTCCCTCTTCTCATTCTTGGTTTCCTGAGCTAACGCCGAACCCCCTAGAACTCCCTGGTTCCCCAAACCGCGACCCCCTCCTCTACCCCGGCAACGGGTACAAACGCGATCTGCCGAGTGGGCTGGAGGACACGCCCCTACCGTCCTCGAGGCTCGCGTACTCCAATCCCACTTCCCCCCCACACCAAGTCTTCACCCCACCTCGTTCTTCCACCTCTGGCCGAAGGATCGCCGAATCCTCAGCATCGCCCGAATACCCATACCCATACCCATACCCCTCGCTCATGCACGCCATCCTCAAAGACCAGAGTCCCTCCCCCTCCACCTCCCCTCCCCAAGCGCGACTCTACCCAACTTCTCCCTTCCCCTCCCCCCCTGCTCCCCCCTCCGCGGCCGTTGAGGCAGCGTTCTCATGACGGTGTGACGGGCACGCAGAAGGTTGGTGTGCGGGTGCCTGTTAGTCCTATTTAGATGCGTATCTTGAGTTCGAAGTGTGTGGGTGTGGGGAGAGAAGGGATTGAATTGAGTATCGGGAATGGTTGTATAGTATGTGTATCTCGTACGGATGGAAACATATAGACCTTAGATGTGGATTGTATGAATAGAGATCCCTGTCAGAGCTTAGACTCGGGATGTACGAGGGTGAGGGCAAGGTCACAGGGATGTCGTGCACGCGTACTATTCAGTCGTCGAAGATTGACGTGGGATGGCATGGAGAATGGAACCACGGGCGCTTGGCCATGGACTAAATACATACGGTTCAACCGAGGGGTGGAGATGGACTGTACGCGATGGTATGTATGTACATTGGTAAATTAGCTCAGCGCTCACGTTCTGTCGAGCGCTACTATTCAGTTGTAAATTGACATGGGGATGGGACCGCTGCGATCATTTCCAAGTATGCCACGATTCGGTGAATTCAATGGATGCTGTACAAGTAACAAGTTGTGGCTGCGATCGCGCTACATAGCATGCGAAAACACACCTTCCAGGCACTCTCCTAGTATGTACGCGCTTACGATCGATCGGTTGCATCCTACCCATTGAATTCATTTCCAAGAGGTCGGATGTTGAGTTCGTGCCGATCGTGTGTAGGAAAATACAAACGCTCGTCCAAGTGCGTATGGATTTGGAGAGGGTGATCGAGGCTAGTGTTACTACGCATACCTTACCCTGATACGAAGATGGAATGTATAAGATAACGCTGAAGAGTACCACGAGGCGCGTCGCGCGACGCGCTTCATTTCCAAGCCAGCTGCATGCAGCCTTGGAGGCTCGACTTCGTCCTCGTCATCGTGGTGCCCCGCAAACGCCTCGGGGGGGTATAGGCAAGAACTCCTGCGGCACCAACTCGAACTTGCTGCTCAGCGCCAGGAACCTCGCGTACAGGCTACTCTCGACTTCGGCCTGCTCAAATGCCTCGCGGTGGTGGAAATACGCGTGGGCGAAGATCCTCCCTAACCGTCGGCTAAGGAGGAAAAGTGCCTGTGTGACGTTGCAGGGATTTGGATTCGGGAGGGGAAGGCACGAGGAGAGGAGAGCAGGGCGGTGGCGGCGTCCAGGGTGTGTAGGATGTAGTCGATAGCGCAGCACTGTTCCATGCTGCCCTCATTGCCGTGGGCGACGCAGAGGTACAACCATTCGCCAGCCTTCATCTCTGGGCACGTAGCCCGTGTACATTCTTGTTGCAACGTCGTGATGAGTGGGTGCGTCAGGTCCTGGGCAAGACGCCTACCAGTGCATGAGTTCGATGCAGTTGAACATGACTAGGTCGAGGGCACGTACCGTAGCTGCTCGTATACCCAACACGCCTCGTCGACGGTGACCTGCTTCTCCCCGCTTCCCTCACCATCCTGGTTTTCGCCGTCCTTTGAGTCCTTGGAACCTGGCAAAGAGGTGATGGCTTCGACGTCGTGGATGTCCAGCCGGATGAGCAGGGAGATGTATTCCTGCAACTGGAAGGCGTGTCGAGCGACGACAGCGACGGGAGTGTTTTTATGGGGTAGAATGTTGAGATACGAGAGCCTCGAAGGGGTCGTTGAATGCCTGCCGCCATTGTCGTCGACGTTCAACTTCGCTTCGACGTTGTCGGCAGCAGTGAGCAGCAGTGATGAAGATGATGTAAGCTGATCGTGGCGGCCGCATGTGGGCGAAAGACGGCCGACGCTGGTCGTCCTGAACGCTCATGGCACGTTCAGAGACTCAGAAATGCGGAGGCCGAGGCGTATGGTGAAGGCGTGGTATGTGATCTGAACCTCTTCAATGCCTATCTCGTCGGTATGCTCATCACGTCGATCGCAGTGAAAGGAAGATTCGACAATCATCATTGTCAGTCTGACTACGGGAGACTAAATTCATGGATATTACAGGACTATTGAGCGGACGATGAGACCTGAGGTCTTCCGACCATATCGAGAACCCTGGCGTGCATATGTACGGAACGAGAGGTTCGGCCTCGTACTCGGACAATACTCCTGCGGGAGTACAGTGCAATTGTGGATGTATATAGCGACAGAGGCCAACGTCAACTCCAAGGCAGACTAATCGCTTCGAGGAATAGGCTCCAATGGGGCGAAGTGTGGCGAGAAAGCGCTCAGACCCCGGATGCCGCGCCCCATTGTGGGCTATAGAGCTTTGTGAGCGTTTACACGCTACCTGGCATCGACGGGATCTCTAACCACCTTCAGGAGCTACTCACTGCAACAAGATGGTCAGAAAACGTGAACTTGAACTCCTGAAAACCTTTCAACATTTTGCCTTTGATTTATACTTCGTGCCCCCATGGCTGTAGAGGTCAGGTTCTCTTGGGGGGTGGGGGGCTCTTCAGCTACTGCCAGAAACCGCAACTTCAAATTATAGCTGGCTACCACTTCCAGTGCGAAGTCAACCAGAACCGGAACAGTCCGCAATCGCACTGTCAGCGTTTGAAGGGTGTCACGAAGTAAAGGAGAGTAAAAGGCTGAAAGCGTAGGCATCTGATCCACTTGAAACAATAGCAAAGGTCAAAGCTCGAATTTCTGTGACTCTTTGTTACACGGTGGTTCCAGGACAAAGGAGTGGCTTTTCCTTTTGAAGGCCGTCAAAGAGGTAGGACCAGGGTGGCATAAGCGGCTGCAGTCAGAGGGGACTATAAAGGAGGGCTTCCCTGCATGCCACTCCAACCACTCACTTCAGTTCTTCTCCCTCTACGCTTCTTCAACGGACTTCCTGTTCACCATATCAGCGTCTCAATTTCTGTATCACCAAGAAAGAAACATGGCTAGCGCACACAATCCAAGTGTCTCCGTCGAATGGGTCACGCTCGTCACTCCCAAAGGAAACACCCTCCCGGTTCGCGTCGGCGAAGAAGAGTCAGTCGATCTCGAATTCCGGGACGAACTGGAAGATCTTACACCACCCGACTGCTGGCTCAAACCTGAATGGCAGCCCAGGCCTTGGGAGCACATAATGTTCGACAGACAGATCAAACAAATCGAAGCTCTGCCCATTCCCGAACGCAACGACAAGATGATCGAGTTCATGAAGAAAGAAATGGACATGGCGGAGAGAGCGATGAAGCTTGATAGTGAATTTGAAGGAGCGTACTATCTTGCGAAGAACTATCATGACACGATGATATGTCATCGGAACCACGGAAAGGACCTTTGGACGGAGTACCGGTCTTCGGGTGGAGATGGGGACTTTGTACACCAGGTCAATATGAGGAGAACGTGGCTCAAGGGGGGGGAGGTAGATGATTTCCTTTCAGAACAACTTTAGGGACAGAACGGGGAGTGCGAAAGAGGATGCGATCGGTCCCCCAATTTCCTCATTACAATAGTTTGGATTCTTATATTACCCAAATCGGAGTGACGAATTTGCTTCTTTCCTCTCAGGTTCCCAAAGTCGGTAGCTTCTGAGGAACAATAGAACATTGCCTGTGTACCCTGTAACCTATAACGCTTGTTCATTCGAACCGCTCTGAGGACGCGTTGCGCTAGGCACGGCGCTGTATTCTACGACCCATGAAAGCGAATGAGTCGTTGTTACTGGACACAGCGTCGAAGTGCCAGTGGAGCGCACGGGCGCCTATTTACTCGCTTGATAGCCAGGGCCGCGCGGCGGTCGCCGTCATCACAGCCACATCAATCACAGCTTTACCCGTTTCCCCCATGTCGATCCACAGCCCAATCGGTCGGACTCACGACAGGTCCTACACACTGGAAAACGGGGCTCTACATATCAGAAATTAGGTCAGAGGGCATCGTTCTGACCCCCTCCATTCTTACACTGACGTCGGATGATCAGAAGGATGCCTCATGTTTCCTCGATCTATCACGGTAAACGGCCAGAAATAGGGCTATGAGGCGTGTTACCTGGGATGCGCCCAAGAGAAAGAAAAGAATTTACACCTTCGCATTGTGTGCCACCCGACGCCCTTTGAGTCATTGGTAAGGAGGCCCCGAGTTCGGTTTGTGGTTCATTGTCATCGGTGCAATGGATGTCCAATCTCCCCGAGAGAAGTGGCATGCATCACTGAACCCCAAACCATCCTTATCTGGGCCTCCCATTAACATTTGGACGATCTATACCTGCGGCGCTGTTGAAACGTGTCGGAATCTCCGACAACTCCTTGCGCGCGCAGAGCTTTAGAGCTTTGTTATGCCGAGCGGGTATGCAGTGGCCTTGCCTCGCGTTGTTGGATCCAGGGTTGACGTTATTCACAGCAGGCGTTTTCCGATATATCGGTGAAATACTCCTGCAGAGGCATTTCCTCATCTCTTCAAGTTATCCGTATCCCTCAGTTGTCCCATCCACTCCAACTCACCGCAACGCATTGCTTACGGACTGCGCCTGATTCTGAAACGTGAACGAGGCCCTGGCTGTCCACTTTGAAGGCGCCAATCCGTCAATACTTTGCCTCAAACCTGATTTAACTGCAAACTAGTATGTCTCTCCCTGATATATTCCCAGGTCATTCCGCTGATCCTGGTATTCAATGCATGTAGAACATTCTTGTCTTCGTTCCCGCGCCCCTGACACACTTTCTGAAGCTATTTGAAGCATACTGGGACTACACCGCCCATCAAATAACGACCTAACCAGGCCATNGCGNTTCTTNTNTNCNCACCCAACCCTCCCCATGTTCACGAGTTTCCAGACGGCCTGAAGCTACTAGGAGACTGGAAGAAAGATCCACCTCGGATATCTTCTCGGCCATACNACTCAGAGACGTCCTTTGACTCAAAGCGTCATTCACCGGATGAACCATCTTCATGTTTCGCGCATTCGATGNTACAGAACGACGCCTACATTCGAACTGGTGTCAGGGTCGCGCTGGGACGCTCCCCCACCAAGTGTTTCCGGCTCTGATGCCGCAGCTCGGCGAGGCCAAGTCGAGCTCCCCCTTCAGCATCAGCATCACCATCTCGTGGCGGAAGTTTCGCTTCCCATTTTGGACGGTGACGATGAGCCAACTCAGGCGGCAGTCCAAGGCTATCTGCGAATCGAGGGCAGTTGTGGGCCAGCTTTCGCCGAGTTCCACCGCACTTCCTCCAGTCCGGTCTCCAGCCATCCTTCATCGAGCGGGCGTCCGAGTCATCTTCCACCCGGCATGTCACGACTCCGAAGCTTCAGTTCCTTCGACCAGCCTCCATCGCCGTCTAGCCCCTCCTTCTCTAGTCCTATCGACTACACTCCCCATGCCNNCACGNCGNAGCACCAGAGCTTCGGAGNTAACACCAACNGCACCTCANGGNCGAGTGGAAANNTCCTCACCCCTNGCAGGNAANGGNNTNGAGTTGNACGAACAGCNNATGCTGGAATNCCANCCNTTGATGCAAGAACCCGANGGCGAGNNGGACGAATCCATGGACACNGTNCCNGCNCCTCTNGACTTCTCCTACATCCTCCANAAGCGCTCCNANTCCGGTTCCGCTGGNTCNTCTTCNCCGTTNNTCAGTCCCTTAGCATCNAGGTCNAGCAGCGTAACCAGTCGAAGTCNANGNAGTCGAGGNTCAACNGATACCAGCCGAAGTCACGGTACTCGTCCTAACTCACGTTCCAATTCGAGCAACGCTACTTCGTTCAGCACGACGAGCTGGCTATCGCTGTCTTCCGTTGGGCTGACGTTCAGCGATAACCGGTTAGACCGCATTCGTGATATGGGTGCTGTATCGGACGTCGAGACGAGATTCCTGGAACGCCTAAAAAAGTTATCGCATAACACAAAAGGACTGCAGAACAGGGAGTAACACCCTCCGGCGTTTGACTGTCAGAGCGCGTCGAAGCTGAAATAAGCAAGTGCGGGAAGGAGGAAAGGGGTCGACTGCGACAATAACAGGGTCCAAGGATCCGAAGGTTCGAGCAGAGAAAAGGGACAAATCCGGGGCGAAGGGGGTCGTTCCGGTGCTCCAGTAGTGGAGAGAGATAGTGTGACTACCGGAACCAGTCTAAGCTTGGTAAGTTTGATAGAAATATGGCCATGAGGAAATTGGGATAAGGAAATGCTTCCTTATTGTTATTGTGAAGGTAGATTTGAGGGGAGGGACGTTTGCTGGTTCCTGATTCCTTATTGTCATTCGTGGGCCGTGGTCCCTGCGCACACCACCAGGCCATCAAATCCTCGGTACGAAGCCAGAAAGGGAAGGCTCTATTGGGGTTTTCGTACGATGATGGAAAGATGGTGGAGATGAAATGAGAGGGATTCAGAGGGAAAAAGAAAAACCCTGTTCAAGACAAATTGCACGGGGAACTGGCAGCATTTGGTTAGTGCCAAAGTCAATAAATTCTTTTGGAAGGTGTTCTCCCACCTTTCTATGAAACGTTTGGCGCCGTGGAAGAATCTATAAAGCGCCGACAACCTGGGCGACCACATCATAGAAAACCGGAACACTCGACCGTTCGATCTCGTCTTGGAGCGACACGGAAGACGATGCGTTCGCCGACGTACTCTATCGTTCGAGGCACGATCCTAGCAACATCGGTTGCCGGAGAACGTGAGTTCTGTACTGCATCCTCCCAATTCCGTCCCCGGTGCAGGATCTGCTCTATCGAGCTATTCTGCTCGCTCCGGCAGAATCTCCTTCATCCGTAGAGAATGTTCACCTCCAGAACAGTTTAAATAGCCGCTTTCCTCGCGGGACACTGGTATCCCCTCCGAAGAATAGGCTGTCAGCGTGTGTGATATCGCGACAGCCCGTGTTTCTTGAGCAAGGTCCGAACTACTGGTTGGCCGCAGAAGACGCAGGTACGGAGTGTATAGATGCCAGAAAAGGGGTTGCGAGAAGCCAGAGAGACATATCTTTGTGCATTCCATAGCGGAGGTCGGATGGTCGGGAGAGAAGACAATAACGGCCACCGTCATCAACGTAACAGACGCCCTTCACGTGCTTCTTGGGCAGGGTCAGTGCGGCTCTTTCAGCCTGCCTTTTTGAGCCATCCAAGACCTGCATTGCGGGGTAACGATTGGCAGGCGTGTCAGGGTGCCTTCAAGCAAGCTTCAGAACCATCCGATTGAAGCCTCGAAATGAAAGATGCATCGAAGTTTTCTGGTATATTATTGTACAAGTTTGCCCAAAATTGAGAGTGAAGAGAGTAGGAGCGATAAAGATTAACAATACAAACGGCAGAGCGAGGGGTCTGGAGACGAGATAGATACTGGTCAGTGAGGCTGAGGATTAGAATTATTGAAAAGGAGGGGCGTTCGTTCCGTAGGAGTTGGCGTCGAAGGTCGTGAAGTGGGTCGTGGGTCAGGTGAAGTGGCTGGAGACCGTGGCGTTTCCTCAGATGTTGGCGAAGTTGGAGGTTGCGGTCGAAGCGCCGGAGGCGGTTGAGTTACATCGGCCTTACACACGGGGCACTGTGCGATTTCTGAATGAGAAGGTCCGGGCCACCTATAAAAGAACTATCATGCTCACCAGTTTCTTGCGCTGTATCAGCCATTCATCAACCTCATGTAGATGGAAGATATGATGACAGGGTAAAACTCGGACTTTGTCGCCCTTTGCAAACTCTGATAAGCAGATCGCGCATTCCTGCTGAGACTCAAACCAAGGCTGGTTTGTGGAGGGTAGCGCTGGAGGTGTTGTGGGATGGGAGGTAGAAGCGTTCTGATCGTCGTCGCCCTTCGGTCCTTCTTCCAGATCGACGTTCGTAGGGACCGAGTCCGGGTCTTCTCCTCCTTCGTGTTTCTCCCAACCTGTTCCCGTCCAGACTCTCCACGGAAGACCTCGAACGATGCTTTCCGGTGCACGATCTCGCTGGGCAGCCCGAGCCGCCCTAATACGGTGAATGAGGAGGGTAACGAATGTCAAGGTCGAAGGTAGCAACAGAATGATGATGAATGTTATAATTGGTCTGGGCGAAGCAGTCAAATGGAAGTCTAAAACGAAAGAGGGCACCGACTTACGAATACCACTCCCAAGCCGAGTACTCTGCTGTGATGTACAGAGAAAGGGTCCTAAATCCCGAATGTGTGGTGTTCGACGCTTGGATGAGAGTATAGAGCTGCATATAGTCTGAATACTTGATGTAGGTCGCTGGTATCTTCACGTCCGAAGAGTCCTCTATGACGGCATGAGCCGCCTATTGGCCACACGACCATTGCCTAGACGCACCTGGACTGTACATATTCACCAGAGTATCAGGGTACCCTGTCTTGTCAGGGTCCAATCCACCAACGACGACTGCACGAGCGCCTAATCGCTCTGCTTCCCGGACCTTCTTCACGAATTCGCATTTGCCTCGCTGGACCAAAGCGATCCAGATATCCCCCGGCTGGTGATCGCTTGTAAGACACAGGTTAGGACAGCCGCTGTTATCCGGTAGTTCCTCGACGTTCGACGAGTTTGTAGAGCAGGGCTTCGTGAATGAAGAGAGCGGGATAACGTAGCCTAGGATCGGATCATTGATTTCTGCACCAAATGCTGCTGTAGAGGGGTCAATATGTGTGTCAATGGCAAGCCATACACCACGCACCAGGCCTGGAAGCAAAAGAAATAGGTGGTGTGCGGTCGACAATGGACACAGTGCTCTCCGTGCCCCACGCCCAGCCCCAGAACAAGCTTCTCTCCGACTTTGCGACAAATGTGGCGTTCCGCTCGATGGCGACTGGTTTGGCTATGGTGAATATGTTGAAGTAGAGGAGGCAGAGAAGGCCAAAGACCATCCTGGCGAGGAGATGGGCGTCGAGGCGATGGTCGCTGGTGGCTGCGTGCAGCAAGGTTTGGGAGCTCTTCGCTGTTCTCCATTTTCGGCAGCTCCACGTGCAGGCCTAGATCGCATTGCCACTTTATCCACGACCGTCAACAACTCGGTAACCTAGTCTCTACAATTCACTCTACAAGGCTCAGAGAGGGTTGGTTGTGTCAGTTTTGAGTCGATTATCTCTACGACAAGCCTCATTCCAGCGGGCAGGACCGCAGCAAGACATGCAGGACAGTGCTGGTTGAATATCCGTGACGACATCGAAGACGACATCGCTTGACAAACCTGGTGGAAGAACTGGAAGGCCGCAGGGTGCAATATGGTTGAATGTTCAGATTTCTTGTATGTTTCCAGACTTGGCTCCCCTTGGCTCATAAGATTTCTGTGGAAGAGGCGGTAGAAGACGGTGAAAGCTTGACCCACATGGCCTATACTATCGGCAAATAACACAAGGCTGCTCGAAAGTGCCCATCCTATACTAGTAAATCAGCTCCGAAAGTCACTACAATTCGCAACTATGGAACAAGATAATAAGCGCTGTGCGACTCGACGGACACGAAGCAAGCTTCGAGCGTGTCCAGTGTGCAGAAGCAATCCAGCGTCACTTGAGATTGGAAGAGAAGGAACTTGACAACGTTCCTTATTCAATTCACAGCGCCCTCGTACCGCCCAGTCAACGAACTTGAGCTCGACGGTAGACAGAGCAAGGACGCACATCCAGTGCATCGGGTTATTCGGTCGACCCCTTTATCGACTGAATCGCCTCGGCGACTTGAGGAAGAATGGGCAGCAATAATCATATGGGCAATGTCGCAACCTCCTCCTCCCAGGCTCTCGCTTCTCGAACCCAATCGGGCGGAGTTGTACGCGGTGACGCGCTCATCATTCCTTCCCCAGTCCGGGGGTGGCACGAGCTTGTACTGCAACTTAAACCTTTACAGCGTTCATCTAGGGTTTATCTTTCCAAGGGGACCCTCCCTGGCGGCCTGCCATCCAAATCTCTGAAGACCAGGCATTCAGGCATGGAATAGACGCCTGGAACCAGCACTGACAGTTGTCTCCCAGTTCCTTCCCCACAGGCGCCTACCACACTTCTCAATCATACGCCGGTACCATTCCCCGCATTCCCATACGCCCGAAAATCCCTCCACCCACCAGGAATACATCATGCTTCCCCGGACGTACCACGTTCTTTCCCCGCAACCTGTATCTCGCGTGCTCGCGTTCCTCGCGGTTCTTCTCTTGGTACCTCTTCTTCTTCGTTACCCACTGTGCAACATCGATATCACGAGCTGGACTCCATGGATCGCGTTGGTCGAGCATATAAAGGGGACCGGGCTGCCAGGCGTTCAAGCGAGTAACG
>JANDKE010002161.1:0-10746 GCA_027627275.1 Coprinellus aureogranulatus | reverse complement strand
CTATGGTGAGGTTTCACGCTGTTACTCGTTTCGCTCTCACCCTCTCTCCCCTGTTGTGGCGACGTCGTGTACCTGGTATCCCTATCCGCCATGGTGCGTCTTTTCTCATCATCTCAGCCTAATTAATCACAGGCAGCTGACTTACGATGGCGCAAAGGCAGCAAAGAAGACCTCCAAGGACGACGTGCCCAAAGGTGATTGAAGAGAGGCGATTTCGCGAGAGCGCGAGGATCATGACGAGACACCGTTAGGGAACCTTTGGAGGGGTAAAGCTAGCGAGAATACCTCCAATGATGGGCTGTAGGGAAGCATAGGCGAAGCAAATGAGTGTTTTTTGGTATTCATACTTACTCTGCATCTTGTTTACTGATCGCACTCGGGAACAGAGTTCCCTTCACTCTAAAACCCCACCACTCCTTTCACTGGACCTACACCACCCGCTAACCGGCTTAACGGAGTAACTGTCTTAACGGAGTCCCCACAACCCCTTTCAATGGACCTATACCACCCGCTAACCGACGTAACGGCGGCGACGGCCACAGCCTCAACAACTTCGCGACGGCGGAAAGAGACTCGTTGTCTCTTGGGGCAGCAGAACGTGCAGCCCCAAGCCGTTTTGGCGCGGCTTCCATGGCCGAGTGTTTGACAACCCGTGGCACCCACCAGCAGCTCTCCCAGCACTCTCTGGTCGCCCACCTCTCTGCACGAATATCCCCCAAACTCTCTCTCGGAAAGGCGAGGAAGAAGGCGGCGAAGAAGACCTCCAAGCCTGCTACTCTGGGCAACAAGAAGAAGAGGGAGAAGGTTTGGAAGGAGATGTACTTCTCCTCGTACATCTGAAATGGTGCGTTGAATTGACTAGTCCACATTCCAGCGCGTTTTGACATCGACCCTGATATCAGTATCTCAAAAGAAAAACATACGCCGGACTAGTCGTTAGTCAACGACATCTTCCAACCACCAAGCCAGCCCACCATGACACGAGTATCTCCAACAACGCGAACGCTGTAATGCGATGGGAACAGATCGCCTAGTAGAGACGTACCCGTACCACATCTACAAGGTATTTCGGTGTTTCATCTAGTATCGTGTATCTTATTTGACTGAATTCTTTCCAGGTCAGAAACTATTGATTGTGCTAGCGCTGACAAAGGGCTCTCGCTCCCACCGCTTCCAAGGCACCCGCAAAGCTTGCTGAAGGCGCAAAGGCAGCGAAGAAAACCTCCAACCCCGCTACTTCTGGTGAAAGGGCCGAGAGAGGAGACGTGATCCTCTCAAACTCCTCTTACGTCTACCGGGGTGAGCCAGATTGTTGCGTTGAGATTCACCGTGTTCTGACTTCGATGCAGTCCTCAAGCGGGCCCGCCCTGATACCGGTATCTCAAACAAGGCGATGGCCATTCTCAACTCCTTTGTCAATGAGATTCCGAATTGATACTACCCTCGACTCCGTGAACGAAGTCTCCCAACGGATGGACGATAAAAATGCTCAACTCCTCTGTCAACGACGTCCTCAATCGGATAAGTGAGGGCTATCCTCAACTCCTTTGTCAGCGACATATCCGAGCGGATTGGCACAAGGCTTCCAGTACGCCCTATCCCTTTTCAACGTGCCCCGGCGAAGCTGACTCCAACTAGCAGGTTTGCTGCATACTCCAAGAAGTCGACCATCTCATGATCAGCAACTGCCGTCTGCCTCGTCCTTTCTGGTGAGCTTGCCAAATACGCCGTCTACGTGTTGTCGTCGCCAACGCGCATGTGGCTATCGGACTTTCCGCAAGACCATGTGCTCTTTGTACATTTCCGAAGCTGCATCCACGTCTGGGTAAGTATCGTGTATCTTATTTAATCCAGCCTCCTGCACCGCTCACCACTCTGGAGCTCTAGATTACTACCCTTAGCGCTCGGTACTGTATCTATAGGCGTCGTTGAGGTCGGACACCCCCGCCGACGAGCCCGCTTACCAAGTTACCAGCTTCGGCGCGCCGCAGCAACGTAGTAGGTAAGCCCGTCGTGACTGATATACACTGTATTTTCATAATCTTATCTTCCGTCAGGTATATATGCTTCAATCGCAGTAGTAAACCTATTGGGCACTTAACGGGCCGGAGGGCGCAACTTCGTTAGGTTTCTCTGTGTGAATGCGAGCCTCCTTCAAATCCATGGAAAGTATTAAGTGTTTAGGCGACGTACTGAGACTTTGAGTGGCCTTGGCCCCGGCGGAAATCGCAAGAAGCTGGAGAGAGCCTGGAAATATTTGCTTTACAGCAACCTCCAGGTCACGCCCCGCAACAATTGAGCTCGAGCGCTCTGTTGCAACCTCTGTGTGTTCACTTTAGGTTGCGACGGACGCTGTGCTGAGCCATATCAACTCACTAGATGCTGTGAGTGCAATCGCGTCCACCGTCTGGTTCAAGATGTCGTTCATGAGAACACGGGAGTTGGGCGAGAGGTGCAGGTCAGAATGGATGTCCTTCAGAACTGAGGGTACGTTAGCCGGCGCTAAAGGGAAATCAATGGGAGACGAGCCCACCTTTCATGGCCTGTACCGAGAAGTCGATGTGTTTTGGCGTCTCGATGTACTTCGGCCTTTTACGCTGCTGCTTGCGAGATCGCTGGTGGAGGTTTGAGCCGCTCAACGCGTTTCGAAGGCGAGAGATATCACCGTTCGAAGACGTTCATAGCTTTCGAGTGCCTCATAAAAAGCAGATGGGTCATCGTCCCACTCGGAGTCGTCGTCGCTTGAAAAGAGGCAGGTGCATGATGATGTGGGCGCCTAATGCCCCTAATCGTACCTTTATACAAACACTTACGATAAAGTGAAACATCCCAATCTAGGGAATCTCCGCATGCTCTTACAGGCTCAACTTCGTAACAAAGGTAATAATGAATGAGGCATTACACTGAGGGCTACGGCTAGTACTACTTTGGGTCTTCCCCTGACGATACTCACGCTTACCCGCAGCTTGTTCTCTCGCTCGAATGGCTTTGAAGAGCGAGGTGACGTTTTTGGTCGCGTCCCCGTACGACTTGACAAAGGCTTCGGAGTCTTCATTGAAGCTAGAAGGAGGTCAGTATTGATTGTGACTCGGCAAAGGGCAAAGAGGTGAAGTTACGACATACCCATTGATAAACTCCAATGCGATCGTCTTGCGAACGCCGTAGAGGACGTGCTGTCCACCAGGACCCTTATACCATTCCTCCTTCCAATCCTTCAACGGCATTGTGAGCTCGGGCGGCGATGCATGCTTCCAGTGGTGTATGACTTGTTTCCACCCCTATCGGCCGGCCTTGTGAGATATTAAAATTTCGGGAATTCGCCACGGGAATGCGGTGAAGGCGGCTGGCGGTCTCGAGGTGATTGGGGCTGGTATTGGTGCCGGCAGTCTTGAGCTCGTTGAGGTGGGTACTGGGCGCAACTGCGGGCTGGAGAGTGCACCTGGGAACTGGGCGCAACTGCTATTTCCGTAGCTCGTCAGTAGCGAGGTGCTGGGGTCTTCATTGAGCGCGAGGGTGGACATGTTGTAGTGTTGAGCAGGTGTAAATGGGAAGGCAGGTGTGGACATTGATAGTTGTGGGGAATAATGGGGGGAAGGTAGGGGTGAGGCTGTTGAAAGTTCGAGCCAGGACACGAGAGCGCTGGATATGATCCCCAAGGCTCGTATGTGTGCGGTGGCCGATCCCAAGCTTGGAGAGGCCGCTGGTATGGGTTGAACTGGATGCAAAGCGGTGGTGTTGACGGCGGAGCCACTGGGGGTGATGTGGTGGATAGCCAGCTATCTGGGTAGCCGGGGTGAAGGTGAAACGAGACGGCGAATGTGAAGGGTAGAAGGCGAGGTCGGCGACGCTGTTCTGTAGGCTGAGGATCTGGCTCTTTAGAGAGCCCTCCAGGTGATTCACTACATGACGGGTGAAGTCCCCCATTAAGCGCTTGCCTTCAGCGACGGTGAGGGGTTGCGTGTCGAGCGCTTCTCCTGCATGTGAGCCGGAAGGGGAGATGTCCGTATCGCCTGGTTTCAATGCATCGCTGTGGTCTTCTTCATAGGTATATAGCTCGTCGAGTAGGTACCGTATGAGGGTGTCACGCTTTTATGAGGTCAGTACACAGAGATTGAAGAGATCGAGAAGGAAACGCACCCGTTCGCCGAGAGCCTATCCTCCCCACCGCCTTATCCTTGATAAGGTCCACCTTTTCCCTAGTGGCGCAAACATAAACCGGTACTGCGCTCCTCCTCGACGGAAGCAGTGGGTGGTGAAGAGGTCCGCATTCGGGATTCCAGCAGCTGTTGCCGTCTCGTGGATGAGCTTGCCCATTGCACCTGGCGACATGGGCGTGTCGGGGTGTATGCGCTTGCTTATCTTGGGGAATACATAGTCGTTTGGATGCCATGGCCGTCCGAGGAGGTACGTCTCAGCAAAATCAAGCCAGTTGAGGAGGTGCTTGTAGAGGTCGATGGATGGGGTAGACGTTGAGGTAGGGAGGGGGTAGATGTTGTAGACGTGCCCTGTGTGCGTTGTGTTTGGATCAGATGTCATTAATGTCATTAATCAATATGCGTAAGCGATGCAGAGCTCACCGTTCATCTGGAGTTCACCGTTCTTCATCTTCTTCTGCCAGCATTTCCGCTCGCGCAAGCTGAGGCGAAGGAAAGGGGGCTGCTCCACCGGGTTACTGCTGTACCTTGGCCTCTTGCTCCCTAGGAAGTCAATATTGCCGTAGCGGAAGTTAGTCGTCTCAAAATTACTGGATTATCAAACGCGTTAGTACTCAAATGCGGGTGTGTAACGCTTACCGTGTCCACAGGGTGAAGCCAAAGGAGGATACAGCACGCCAGAACAGGTGCTTGCAGAGGAGATCCCTCTCGGCTTCAGTGGTAGGGACAAAATCTTCGGGGCATTCTTTCAGCGATCAATATCAGTAGGTTAGGGGAAATATTATGAGCGCTTGCGAGGATGCGAAATCGGTTGTGAAAAGCCGCGAGCGTCGTGATCATGATGGCAGATTGTGGGTCGGGCCTGTATCGTGAGGTAGCCCCAGCCTCACAGGTATCACAAGCCAGTATCGGCATGAGAGCAGCTCACCAGGCCATATCTCACATCCATTTGATTTTACTATTCATCCCAGCTTGCTACGAATCACTCGCGGTTGGCAGTGCGGGTTGGCAATAGATGCTATAGGTTACGTGGAATAGGATACATTTGGTCAAGGATAGAGTAGACATAAATAGGAATAGATATAAGAAAAGGTATACGAGAGCCGATGGGCGAAGAGCTACATACGGGCTTGGAGGGCGGCGCGCTGCTGGGCCAATCGATCCCGACCGCTTGGCGCTGACTTGCTACTGATGCGAGAATGCGATGCACCGGGGAACACTTGCCTGGGTAAGAGAAGCATCAGCATGGGCATAAGACATGGAGCAGAGAGACTTACTTATTCCACCAATCTAAGAGTTCCCGAACGAGTTTCTTCGTGTCGTCATCTTCAGGGGAGAGGAAGTCAACGATCTCGTAGTACACGTCCCTATAAACCAGGCCCTCCGACTCCTCACACCACTGAGCGGCATTGCTGAGAGCAAAAAGAAGCTAGGAGGAAAAGTATGAGCGAGGTGGACAATGGGCAGGGGTAGCTAACGGACCTGCACTGCGGCGTAGGCGATGGAGCGAGGTGTTACCCGACTCATCATATTCAATTGAACGACGCATCGCCCCTTCGACGTTCGGGACTTCTTCTTCGGTGGCGCGGCGTTCTCATCGTTCTCCGCAAGAGCATCGATGTCTTGTGCTGAACTGGGGGATGTAAAGATGTGTCGGTAAACCTGCAGCACATTAGGAGGCGAAGACATAAAGGGAAAAGATACTACATACCTTGACAAGGAGCATGCTCCGAAGGTATCCCTCTTGCAGCTTCGCCGGATCACCAGTATAGCCGGCATAGAGGGCACGAGCAAACATGGAGAGCTCATGGCCTGGCTCGCATGAACGAACCTTCTCGCGAACCCTAAAGATCGAAGATCAGCATTGATTTCTAGTAAGACAGCGAGACAGCGGGGACGAACTCGAGATCATTCCAGTTGATGTCGATAGGGCAGAGAAGCTTTCCACACAGGTCGTGCTGCAAGCCCCGTCCCTCTCGACTGGTGGTCTTGAGGGGGATGTGAGAGATGGAGGGATCAGACCATTCATTCAACCAGTTGCCGACTGCGGTCTTGAGCTTCGAGATGTCGTCGCTCTGGGCATTGCTGTACCCCCGCGACGTCTACGAACGGTCAGCCGACAGTGGTCAGGTCAGCCACGACAAGACTTACGGCGCTGTACATTTCGTTGACGACCTCCGAGTCGCCATTGATAACTCGTTTAAAGTTGGTGATAACGGAGGGAACAAGGCGAAGAGATTCGGACGCGCGTTTGTTGCTATATATGATGAAAAAAGTGAGTCACGTGCTGGGCTGATGGGGGCGATGGCAAACAAACGCACTCCCTCAGCAGACGCGCCTTCTCTTGGGTCACGTACAGGCGCAGCTCCTCGTCCTCATCGTCGTCAGCGACGTATGGGAGCTCCTTTGGCTCCTTGACGTGCGCTTCGTGTTGGTCCGCCATGACAACCAACTCCGACAGGCTCGTAAAGGGGTCGATGAGCCTTGGAATTCCCCGGCCCATGGTAATATAGGAGGGAGTTCGTCCACTGTCGCGCCCAGAGAGTAAGTTATTGCTTTTGACGCGTGAATGAGGCGTTACTTACTCTTTTCGCTTCCTCTTCGCGCTTTCTGCATCCATCATCCTCTTGTACTTCGCGGCCATGTCGCGCAATTCCTCAATATTGTCGCTGGTGGGGCTGGTCTCACGCGTAGCACGGCTTGACTCAGACGCCAGAGTTGGACTGGAGGGGGGAAGGGAAGATGAAGAACGAGCCATAGATGAAGGTGGTAGAGATACGGGTTGGCAGGAAAGACGCGACGCGACGCATTAAATAGGTATGCCGGCATCTACCATGATCCCGTCACTCGCTTAAGCTCACTTTTCGCCGTTTTCCAAAGTTTGAATATTTGTTTTTCAGTAATAATTACATCAGCCATTCGTTTCCATTCCCCACCATGGGTAACCACCCCTGCGGCAATGGGTGCCCATCGTCGTTCCAGAGGAAGAGTATACTCACTACCCATCGAAAGAAATGCACGGTCTGGTTAGGACTCCAATCTGCAGCCTCTAGCCGGCAGACAGCAGCAGCAGGCTCAAGCTCGAGCACGAACCCTGGGGTAACAAGGTCTTGGAGAGATATTGAAGAGAGGACGTGGGCAGCAGATGAGTCCCCACTGAGCAAGCGCAGGAAGATAGCGGCGGACAAAGAGCGTGCGCCTGAACAAGCGCCCGCGGTGCCAGTGAGTGATGGGTTCGCAGTCTTCTTCCGTTCTATCGGACGCTCAACACTGCACAATAGAATTCTGCCATAAACCGTGCTCCTTCGGCAGAGCCATGTTCGGCGTTGGATTCGACGCTTGACCTTGCGCCACCCATGGACACCGACTTGGACGTTGGCGCTGAGAGTACATCAGGGTCTGTCGAGCATCCCCAACCCGGCCCCCAAGGTCCGACCATCCGCATCCCGCCTATTCGCATTCGTATTCCTCAGTACATTCGCGACATGCTTCCCAAACCTGTTCCCACCCTCACAACACCAATTCGTCGTGTAATTCTCAACGTTCGTGACGAGTTGAAGACAGCCAAGAACGCAATCGGGTTATGGCGCGAGTACTTGTACCGTCCAACCTTCGATCCGGACTCTTTCGTACCGCCCAAGGATCTAGCGAAGGCAGCGTGGGTTCATGATGATCTCTACTCAGATGAAACTGGCAAAGACGATGACGAGGAGGAAATACACCTCCTTGCAAATCCGACATGGGCTGCTCTGATGGAATGGAAGCTCACCGGTAGCCAAATGAAGTCAGACGCTGAAGTGGACCGTCTCGCCAAGATACTCCAGCAGGATGACTTCAATCCAAAAAAGCTGAAAGACTTCTCGTGTCAGAAGGCTGCACGCCTGATTGACAAAGGGGATGGAAAATCGCCGCTCCTCAACCACTTCACAGAAGTCCCTGTCCCAATCGAGGTACCGTCTGGTGATGCCCGTGTTCCTCCCAAGACGTTTGAGGTGCCTGGCATTCACTATAGACCACTCCTTTCGCTCCTCAGAGCTGCCTTTGCCAATCCTCTTGCTGCGCAGTTTCACTTCTCGCCATTCAAGCTATTCCACACCTCACCGCTTGACCAAAAGACTCGGCGAGTTCACTCGGAGGTGTATGACTCGGACGCATTCATTCAAGAGCATGAGGCACTCCAGAAATCCAAGATTACCCCTCCCGACGATCCAACCTGCAAACGCGAGAAGGTCATCGCCGCGATAATGATCTGGTCCGATTCGACACACTTGGCCAATTTCGGTACTGCTAAACTCTGGCCAATATACATGTTCCTTGGTAATCTATCCAAATACGTGCGGGCACTTCCAAACTCGGGTGCCTGCCAACATGTGGCCTATATCCCTTCTCTTTCCGATGCATTCCAAGATGAACTTGGCAAATGGCATGCGCACTTCTCCCTCAAGCCAACCCACCGCAAGGATCTCCTCACCCACTGCCGCCGAGAACTCATGCATGGGGTATGGAGAATCCTATTTGACGATGACTTCGTTCACGCGTGCAAGTATGGAATTGTTATCAAGTGTTTGGATGGGATTGAGCGGCGGGTATTCCCCCGAGTGTTCTCGTACTCAGCTGACTACCCGGAAAAGTAAGTCTACTGTCTCCAATTTACATCCCAGCTGTACTGACTTTCATTCCTAGAGTCCTTCTTGCAACGATCCGTGACAAGGGCTTGTGTCTTTGCCCCCGTTGCCTTGTTCCAAAGGATAAGGTCGAGTACATGGGGCGCGTTCGTGACCTTCAGCTCCGGGTAACTCATGCGCGTGAATACCTTTGGGATAAGGTTAAGAAAGCTCGAGACTACATTTACAAGAAAGGGCGTGGAATCAAAAGTACATTTGTCGAGGCACAGCTCAAAGAAACCTCATCCGTGCCGACTGTGGTAAGCACCTTTGAATTTGACAAGATAGCTACTGTGTGACACGGCCGTTTCCAGAACGCGTTTGTGGAGAGGCTTGGCAGGGACTTTCCACTATCCCGGATGATGGTTCCGGACTTCCTGCACGAGTTTGAACTCGGGGTATGGAAGTCACTATTCACGCACCTCGTACGCATTCTCTACGCGGCTAAGCCTGATGGCAGTTTAGTTCTAGAGCTCGATCGACGGTACGATGCGCCTTCCGGGTTCTTGTGTTGCGAACTACATTTACCCCTTTCCAGTTTTCGCCAGATTCCTACCTTCGGAACGGACACTATTCGACGATTTGCAGAAAATACGTCGGAGATGAAGAAACTCGCTGCGCGAGACTTCGAAGATATACTACAGGTATTCATGTGTTCCGCTCTTAATTTGAGAACGGTTGTAACTGACCGCCATTATCCACTCGATGCAGTGCTGTATTCCTGCATTCGATGGTCTCCTCCCCAACAACCTCGACGAAAATGGGCGGGTCATCCCTGGAAAAGAGGATGAAAATCGGCTGCTACTGAAGCTCTTGTATCGGACAGCTGAGCTTCACGCCTTTGCCAAGTTACGCATCCACACAGATGGTATTGGCGAGGCTAACGGCACCCTCGACCACCTCGAAGAAATCACTTCAGAATTCGGAAGACTAATACGCCAGTTCCGTGATAAGATGGCAGCAAAATACAATACTGTTGAACTCCCTTCCGAGGCTGCTCGTCGGGCTCGCCATGCGACACGCCAAGATGCTGGAGGCGCTACGAGAGCACCTCCTCAAGAGCAAGCTTCAACTCGGACGCGGCGAAAGCAGAAGGCACTGAATCTCGCAACGTATAAATTTCACAGCATCGGAGACTATGCAGCTTTCATCCGACTATTTGGGGGCACCGACTCGATTTCGACGCAAGTTGTAAGTGCCTCGATTTGTTTTCTGTTTCCGATCCTCACCTACTTGCGCAGGGAGAACTGGCTCATCGTCTCGTCAAACGGCTGTACACGATGACAACAAACAGTCCGTCGCAATGCAGATTGGCGAAGGGTCCGTCGCATTGAGCGCGCCCGGCTTGCGCGTGGAGCGTCGCTTGCGGCAAGAGAAGTTGAAGTATGTTGTCCATCGAAAGGCTCGGCGTCCACGTCGCCGTGCTGCAGGTCTTGAGGAAGATGAAGATGCACTCCGGGAAATGCGAGATTTCCATTGTACCATTTCGAACAGAGAAGATCGTCCTCTAGATCTGTTCAGTCTAGTCAAGGAGCACCGCAGTGACCCCGCATATACAGTAGGTCTACACTACACTCTTCATTCTGAACCAAACTAATTGGGCTCATGGAAGAACTTCATCCCGAAGTTAAAGGCACACCTCCTCGCTCGCCGTCTTAACCGTCCGTTCGATGGCGACGCCCATGACGACTTCTCGGACGAAGATAGGAATACAATTCGGTTTTACAACAACAGAATCTATCAGGTAGCAACCTGCCAGGTGAACTATACGACTTACGATAACCGCCGCGACTACGACACCATCAACTCCACCAGCCACCCGGACGTCATGGTTCTGTCACAGGAAGATAACCGTGACTCAAAGCCTTTCTGGTATGCGAGAGTTCTCGGCGTGTACCATGCCAAGGTGTCAACCACACATCCCCGGA
>JANDKE010002160.1:0-10750 GCA_027627275.1 Coprinellus aureogranulatus | reverse complement strand
AGATAGACGGAGCAGGGCAGAGAGGAGGGAAGACGGGAGTGTGGGAATCGTTGGCTTCAGCTGGCAAGTATTTGTGAGCAACAGGAAGGAAGCATCACAATTTACGTACTCTTCACAGTGCTGTCAATCTCCATCTTATCTTCATCAGAGTCAGACGTAACGTTGATAACCTCGGCATCCTCGGGCGGTGGGGCAAGTTTACGACGAGGACGCGCAGGAGCAGGAGTAGAAGGAGGTGCTGGAGTAGAGGGTGGTGCAGGAGTGGGTGGACGGGTCTGTTTAACACCAATCCACTTGTCAAGACCCCAGCTCCGAAGATTATTATTACCTTGAGCTAGGGTCCAGATGATAGCATGGACGAGGGATGGGAATGTATACATCTGAAAGTACGGAGTTGGGTGACCAGATGTGTAAGGCTTGATAGTCCTGAGAGACCGTTAGCAACAGTGAAAGAACGAGGGTGTTGGGACTGGATACGTACGAGTGGCGCATTGCGATGATCTTCCTACCACCCTTGGCTGAGTCCAGAAGGGCATAGACCTTTGTTCGGCGCGGCCAGAGTATGTTGACCATCGGTGTAAGGGCAGCAACTGCCGCGCCCACAAGCGATTCATGCCCGATTGCACCATAACTCTTTTCAAGGCCACGTAAAACCGCGATGAATGGCGTCAGGTCCTTGATACAATCACCTTGGGCTTCATTGAACTCAAGAAAGAACGGAATAGGATTGCCATCTACCGGACCGACAAGGTCCTCGCTGTCAAAACGTGTCAATGAGAGATTCGGACAAAGAGCGGAGTGCGTTACGTACTTGCCCTCAACGGTCATATAGCGGGCGCCATGATTGGCACCGCCGACCACAAAGTAGAGGTACTGGTCGGCCACACTCTGGGTCATAACTACTAGGATGTGGGGGGAAGGAAAGGAAGGAAGCAACGAAAAACAAACGGAAGAATCGAAGTGTCAGGTGACAATTGGTTCGTTTTGATGCCAGGCGCTCGCCCCTATCATGAGCGCCTACCAGTCTTTCTGCCCCATTCCGAGGCAGAAAGACGCGGAGCTTTGGCACAAATGACTGATTCGAAGTCTATTTACAATATAGTGTCGCATTCCAAAAAGTTTGAACAGGTTTCCCGGGACACTCCAGACCACCCGATAGATGCTTTGTATTTCGAACGGAAACTCGAGTGGTCTTCGGCTCATTTTGTGAAATTTCGTCTGACTTTTACAACTGTTTGAACAATTTCATTTCAGCTACCCAAGAAACCATTCCTCCGAACATGCTGTCTGGGGGATTTCTGGGTCGAGGAATCCAAATATCAAGTCAGAATTATTGATTTCCAACATCTTGGAGGTGAACGGGACGGAGTAAAGGTGCGTTCAGCACCCATTTGATGCACATCATGGAAGTTCAGTGCGATAACTTTGCAATAACCCATGAAGGTCACCCCTCAGGTACCCATTTGTGAACACTCGAAGCAAGGAGAATGCACTGACTACAGTTGCATTGGTGGAAAACACGAATAGATGTTGCTATTCTACGAAATAGCCACCTCCGAAATGAAATCAATGACCCCGCCCCGTTGTACAACCTCCTCGTCACCCTCTCCCTCGCTATCACTATCGCTAGCGTCAACGTAGACGGTACCCACATCATCTTCCTCGACGGGTTGCATTCCCTCTGCCTCACAAGCCGTCCCACGCCGCACGCCGAGGAGATTTTTGTCACCTGTATACCCTTCGAAGCCCTGAATCTCCCTAAGATAGCGAAGAATCACCCGATTAACACGCCGCCTGTGTGTTGCAAAGTCCTTCAAAGCGCCGAGAAGCTGATGCTGCTTGGAATCCTCCAATTCCCGCTGAACCCGTGCAAAAAGGAGGTGCTCATCGTGGATCGAAGTGAACAAGCGCTTCATTTCAATGTTTAAGCGCCCGATCTCCTCCTGTGCTCGTTTAATCCTTTGGTGAAGCTTCATCGCTTCACGCACCTCACCATCGCTCCAACGTTCAGTTTGAATATCCCGTCTCGTGTTCCGCAGTACCGTGAACTCCTCGACGAAATTGTACTTTGCGATTTTCGTCCAATCGAGCTCTGGTCCCGGAGGATCTAACTCCCTTGCGGCACTGTTGTAGCGCGTGACAGCATTTTGAATTGCCTTCGAGCGCGTTCGGAGTGCCTTGGCTAGTAGCGTACGGGCACGATAACCTGTGGGAACGTAAGTTAACATGTTTGACAGAATGTGAGGCCAAGACGCACCTATGCCGCTAAGCCCGAGACGGTGCAATTCGAAGAGCCGTTGGACAACCAGCTTCTGTAAGTCGTCCAGCGCCTTGTGGAACTTACGCTTGTTCATGTATTGGAGAGTCTCAAGGTACTCGGTCATTGTGGGATCCCATCTTGTTGTAATCCCGAGCTTCAATTCCATTGCAATCACCTCTTTCGATACACGTTCCACCTTGTCCCGAGCGTACTTTCTCATAGTCTCCAGCCTCCGAGTGCGCGAGAGCTCGCCATAATAAGTGTTCCCACCACCTGACGGATCCCACTCCTCTGGTAGTGCATTGAGGAAATTTGCCGATTTGCTGGCTGCGGCTTGTCTATTGAATAATGCGGTGTTAGCGAGACTTGAAACTGAATACGGAGTAAACTCACTCAGCCGCTCGAAGCTCCTGTAGCAGTTCGACATATGCTACCCTGTGAATGTCCTGGTCCGGCTCCTTCCCAAGTGTGGCGAAGTACCGAGCTTGATCACCCTGCCAGATATCGAGATCGTCCCGCGATGCGTTACAACTCTCGAGGAGACGGTCGAGTAGCGGGGTTCCCTCATCGATGATGTCAATAGCCTGCTGATAGTTATTTCGAATCATGAGGCCAAGGTTTGCATACTTATCCCTGTCGTACTGCTGCAGGAATAGGTCGAGGAAGTTGCGGCGCCTATACTTCGATGCATAACGGATGACCGAGGCGGTGGTGTTTGACGCGGAATACAACCGCTCTTGCGTTTCAAAGTCCTCAATACCTGCACCCTCGATGTTGTTTGGGTGGTTTTGGACTTGACACGCGTAGTTGTGGGCGTATCCATGATATGCGTTCACGCAGCACCGGGATCCGCTCTCCACAAACCGTTGTCCTAACGTTGTCGACTTTATCGTTGACTCAAACGCGCACCCGATGTCGTACCCGATGAGGAGTTTTCCGCCCAGTACGTCAAGGGCACGGTTGATGATAGACAAAGGGTATTTTGCCCTGTCGGTGAGTTCCAGTCAGCGGGCGTCTATCAAACGGAATCAAATAACCCACTGTTCGCCAGTCCGCACCATGTCCGCCACCCAGAATGTGAGGCCATGACGACAACCAGCAGTAAACCACCCTGACTCGTCAAACATCTCCATCACCCGCTTCTTCGAGTCCGATTGCGCCGCCTTCCAGTTTCTTACACATTCCGATGCTTCCACCTCCTGGCTTGATGCCACCCCTTCATCTCCTTCATCCTTCTCATCTTCCTCGAACAACGGTTCGGACGGCACCTCAGGCCCCTTCACCCGAATATCCTCCAGCTTGAATTTGTCGACCTCACCTTCGTCGATCCAATAGCTGCTTGAAAACTGCCGAATATCTCCCGCCTGTCGGAACCCCGTGTCAACTCGCTTCGCCGAGTTGTTACCATCAAGCGACATGAGGATACGGAAGAGAAGGTCGGCCTCAGCTTCCAGCTGAGTGGGTGTCAGATCTCGTTGGCAGGAAAGGGTGGTGCCGTACCTCGTAGGTGCAGGGCGGGCAGGCATTGAGGACTCGCCAATTTGCAGTCGCTCTTCCCAGGGCTGCTTGAACCTTCTCGTCAACCTTTCGCTTGATGGTGAGGAAAACATCGAATGCATCCGCTAAGGCTGTACGCCATTGCCGAGAGAAGGGCACCTTCCATGGTACTATTAGCACTGAATCATATGGTGAGAGGGGCAACACACCTGATACAAATCACAGAGAACCTTCGCAAAGGCCTCGGTGCTGAACGACGCCTTCCTCTGGCGCAGAATTTTGAACAGATCTAAGGTCTTCAATGATATAGCAATGCTGGGGGTAACTGGACTATTCCCCAAGTACCCTGCATCTACCAAGGCCACGGCGGTGACTTGGTCGTCGCGGCGGGGAATAACAGCTTCCGTCGTCAAGGTGTACAGGTCGACGACGGCGATCTTGATATCAAGATCACTTGCCGGGCGTGCCGGCTTATCAGACGAAATCTCGTCAGCACCAGGGGTGCTTGGACTTGGATATCTCCGCCGAAGGTATGCATCGGCCATTCCATCGAGATGCGCGTCCCATTGCGCGTCAAAACGCGTCCGCCGGTTGCGCCAAGTCCTGCCATCCTTGTAGTGCCTGCGTGAGTACCTTCCTTTGTGTCAGTCACGGCGCAGCATCCCTCGATTGACACTTACTTTGGATCCACAACAGCGGCGTCTACTGCATTCGCTAATTCGACCGCAGTCATCCGGTCACTCATGTTCACCCCCTCTTCCCCCTGGTCATCGTCACAATAGCCATCTCCGGCATCACCGTTGTAACCTTCAGGAGACCCACCCTGTCGTATCGCCTTCAAAGTCCTCTTCGAATCCCTATCCAAGTCTACTGTGTCGTGAGTGATTTTTGCTATTCGGAGAGAGGAATTTACGTACGTTCTTCGGCCATCTTTCGTTTCTTTTCTGTCTCCCTGCGATTCGCTGCTAATGCTTCCACGCCACGGATTGCCTTGGTTTGCGGGCGCCTATCTCGTCGGTCTATGGTCCCCCTGCCGTAGTTTGACGTTCCAATCGAAACATTGACAGAGCGGGAAGTTGATCTATAGTTGTTACCATTTGGCATCCTTAGCTTGTGACTTAGTGTACACTGCAATATGCACAAATGAATTTGATGTTTTGACTGGTAGTGAGAGCGTAGGTTCGGGAGAAATGAAGAGTTGGACGTGTCCAAGCACCGATGGCGCACAGCGATCACGAAGGTGATGTACGATGATCAAAGGGAGACGGCGTCGGTAAGCGAGGATAGGGGCGGCAAGACGTCGGGGTCACCCGCATGATGAAGTCATCAGCCCCGGCCCTCCTGGGCCCTCCCGAGGGCAAAATATCCTAAGTCCCTTCGTTTCCCGAACCGACATATCTCGACTATTTACTGGCCGGTAGTGGTGGCGAAGGAATCCATGCACACCATGCTTGCGCTAGCCGGGGGGTATCACAAGCTCGATATCCGACCGATCAGTGATGTCCAGGTGTGCCAGGCGTCGTGGAGAGGGCGAATGAACAAAAACGGAAAGCAAAAGATACGGAGGCTTTATATGTACCCCCTCCCCCTAGTACCGTGAATTCCCCTCGGAACGGCGCCTGGGTAGGAGGCTGAGTTACTCGTACAATTCCTTTTCATTCGTTCCCTACAGGATAGACTCGTAATAGTATGCGCAGGCGACAGAGAAATGCAAGAGAAATTGAAATGCGGTATCAGAGAAAGAGCAAAGCGCAGCAACAAGAGAACGCGTTCGCAAGAAGACTCGTCGTTTTGGGTGCGAAGTAACGACTGCGTAGCAGGATGAGAGAAGTGATCAGATAAACGACAGAATGGTATGACGAGTGACCGAACGCGTTCACCGAACCCAAAAGGCGGAAGTACCATCAGTAGTAAGCAGTAATGCAGAAAAGCGAGAGAGAGAAACGATGCGAAAGGGGATGCGACGGAAGAGAAAAATGCAAGCGACACAGAAGATGAATCACGACAACGACGGTCCAACAACCCAACCCCCACTTCAAGCTTTGAGCCTAACCACCTCGAACCTAATACTTATACGTATCTCTGATAGTCGGGTGCAACAGCTGCTCATGCAACGCCTTGCCCGCAGGCACCATCGGGAACACATGCTCATCCTTCTCCACCACACACTCCATCACCACCGGCTTCGAGTTATCATACTCCAAAAACTCCTTCATCTTCGCCGGCAAGTCTTCCGCCGACGTACACCGAATAGCGTGCACACCCATAGCTTGGGCGAGGCGCACAAAGTCGGGGTTCGTCATTTTCGTGTGGGAGTAACGCTTTTCGTAAAAGAGGTCTTGCCATTGGAGGACCATACCCTGGAACTCGTTGTTCAGGATGAGGACCTTGACGCCGATGCTGTATTGCGAGGCGGTGGCGAGTTCCATAGCGGTCATGCTGAACGAGGCGTCGCCGTCGATGTCGACGACGACCTTGTTTGGTGCGGCAACCTTGGCGCCGACAGCAGCGGGGAGACCGAAACCCATCGTCTATACACACCTGTCAGCCAATGAAAGAAAGTAAAGGAAAGAAAGTAAAGGGAAGATAGAACGTACGCCGAGACCACCGGAAGTCACCATCGATCTTGGGTGCTTCCACCTATAGTGCTGCGCAGCCCACATCTGGTGTTGGCCAACACCAGTCGTGATGATAACATCCTCCTTCTTATCCGCCAACTGCTTGTCCAACTCCTCGACAATCTCCTGGGGCTTCATCTTCTCCCCCTTCGCGCTCTTCACATACGTGAACGGATATGCCTCCTTCCATCCGCGGATGCTCTCAAACCACTCCTTTCTGGGCGTCGCTTTCACCAAGGGTACGAGGGCGGAGAGGTTCGAGACGACGTCGCCGAGGATGGGGATCTGGGCCTCAACGACCTTGTTGATGTTCTTGGGCTGGATCTCGAAATGGATGATACCGCCCCGACCTTCCTTCGCCGCTGCCCTGGCCGCCGGTGCGAACTTATCCACCTTGAGGGTTACACGATCGTCGAACCTCGCACCCAGAGCGATGATCACATCCGCCTTCTGCATCGCAATGTTCGCGTACGCGCTACCGTGCATACCCAGCATGTGCAAAGACTTGTCGCTCGTCTCGTCGAACGCGCCCAGACCCTGGAGAGTCGTACACACAGGGATGTTACCCTGCTCCGCGAGTTCCTTGAGAAACTTGGGTCCCATCGGGCTGGAAAGGACACCGCCGCCGGCGTAGATGATAGGCCTCTGCGCCTGGTTAATCATCCTCGCCGCCTGCTCGATCTGGGCGTGGTCGATGGGAGTTCAGGAGTAATGGAGGTAGGTGGAAGAGAGAAGACGGAATGGAGAATGTGAAGGAGGTGGGAAGGAAGAGGATGAGGAATGGAAGAGAGCGGAAGTAGAGTTAGTTAGTCAGAGGTAACATGTGGGAAGGACGAGAGAGATGCGTACCATCGAAGAACGCCGGCCACCCACACCCGCTCTACACATGTGCAAAGTTCGAGGTCAGTACTAGCCCTATCGAAATGAACAGAGGAAGCAAACGCACCTTGAACTTCGTATCACTCTTATACAAAGGTGTTCCACACCCCGCACAAGCGTACACACCCTGCTCATAATGCTTATCGTACTCTCCCGTTCCTGGACGTTCGGTTCCTTTCTGTCTTAGGATCTCAAACTGCGTTGCGTGGAAAGGAAGTCCCAGTTTTGTCGTTAGCGTACTCTTTCCCTCGGACAAGGCGGGAGTAGGGAGTAGGGAGAAGGTGAAAGCATATGGCTTACCTGCTGTGGCGACAAGATAGCCCTCCACTCCTCCTCACTCTTATTCACAGTCGTCATCTCTCTCCTACTATGTCTCTGCGCTGCGAACTGCGACGACGTCAATCCAAATATAAACGGTCTTCCAACTGCCCGTCTCGTCGAGGTGTTGAACTTGGCGGTAAAGCTAGTGTTGAAGCTGAAGAAGCGTCGGCGTGTAGTAGACGAAAAGAAGAAGAACTTGAACGCGGGGTTGAATCTGAATTTACTCATTCACGCAGTCGAGCTTTTATACTTGGGACGTGAGATCAGAACATGGCGGTCCGGGAGGAAGAGAGGGGAGGATGACGATGACGATTACTGAGCTCGGTCATGTGATGGGATGGACTGACTTTGTCGTCGTGCGGGGACAGGGAGGGCTGTGTGGTTGCTTAGCAGGGTGCTTAGACTATGCTGTTACGAAACGTAACAGCCAGGTATAGAACAGTAATGAGGTCGCGTGCAGGTTTAAGCACTGCAAGGTGCCGGCAATGAGCTCATTGACAGTCTCCCCCAAGGAGAAAGGAAGGAAGGGTGTACAAAAATACAACGGCGGCATTCCGTTAGGATTGGCGCTCAAGATTTATTGAAGGCGTATCTCATGACAGTGGGGTACGGTCAATAGCAGAGTTTCGGAAACTCGATTTGTCAGTCATAGAGTCTACAGAAGAGACGGGGTTTAGCGCAGACAGGGAGTAGGTAAGGGGAGGGGCGCACCAGTGTTAGTCTTGTATTCCATGATAGTAGAAGGAGGGAGTTGAGCACTCTCCTCAGGGTATCCCTATAAAACTCAGGGAAGGGGATATAGTAGATAGACAAGGAACGCACCTAATCTTATCCCTGCACGACTATCCACCTCCACCCGATTCCACAAACTAATGATATCCTCACTCTGCCTCACACTAATCGTGCACCCACAAATCTCCGGCAGCCCACTCTCCTCAGTCCCCTTCACACCATTATCTCCCTCCCCATCCTCCGACGAAGGAGGGACGACGCTTCGGCATTCGTCAAACAGGTCCCCGATCACGGCCAGTACCAAGTCCTCCCACAGACGATCGGCGACACCCTTGCGCAGACGGATGATCCATTTGCCCCCTGTAATGTTCAGAGGGTCTTCCCATACTGGTCGGCGAATGGCTGAATGGAAGAGGAGGTAGTCGGTTGTTGGCTGAAGGGCGGATGGGGGCGAGAGGTGTGTCCATAGAGACCAAAACGATTCAACCTGCAAACTCACTCGTTCAGGACAAGCTCAAGGACCCTCACAGGAAGAGAACTCACGGAACTAAACGCAGAAATCTTCTTGATCCCCTCCTCATAATCAATGACCTTATTCCCCGGGGACCGTTGTTGGCGGAACCAAAAGACCCATCTGCAGTGGCATGAACAACAAAGAGACAGGATGGAGAGAGGCGGGTTCAGGATAGAGTACGAACATACGTGTTTCGGAGTGGATGCACCTTGGGAGTGTTGATTCCAGACGAGTTCTCCGACGAGTCCTTGCTCTTGGATCGCTCGCCGTTGGTCACAGACGTCGAAAAGTGCTTCGACGACGGCACCCTGGCCTTGTGCCCCGGCGTCGTCGGCGGTTGGACAGTGGTGGTCGTGGTCGTTATCGTGTTCGCCATCCTGATCGTCTTCCACCTCTTGGCCAGTGCCATCATCCTCGTCTAGACGGGAAAGGGAGGTTGGATCATCGGCATATGCATGAGAGCCGGGATGGCCATTGAAATCTTCAGGGTATCTTGCATCAGCAGACTCCACATTCTGTCCCATCTCTTTCCTGGCACCGGCAGCCACCGTATCCGCATTGTGGCTCTGAACAGAAGTAAAGGATCCGGCCTCCGACGTTTGAAGTAGATCGTAAGGGTGGCCATGATCTTGGACGAACAGTAAAGACATCTCCGGGGAGGAAGTCGACAAAGCGGCGTGCTTATTGTGTCCAGATAGGGCTGATGAGCGACCGTGGGCAGGCTCTATGTTCCGTTCGACAAAGCCAACTTTCATAGATTGGAATGGGTCCGAACGTGAAGGGTCGACTGCATGGGTAGAGGTGACATCTCCACGGTTCAACGATGACGTCTTGCCTAGTCCATTCGTCGCGTCCTGCGAATAAGCTCTTTCGTCGAACGTGTCAGTGCCAAAGGGAGTCATCCCGGCAAACCCCAACATTGACATGTCCAAATGCGCTAACTGCTTCCCTGCGGAAGATGAGGTATGGTCCTGTGAATCGAAGGGCCCTGGAGGGGATATAGCTGGAACAGATGGTGTAGAGGCGGAGTCAAAACGTGCACAGGACTCATGCACTCTTGGAACGGGCTGCAGTGGTGTGAGTGGCGTGGGCGTGCGTTCAACAGATCGAGCTGGTTGTGCTGTCAAAGGTGTTTGTGGAGGGAGGGAAGGTGCCGGGGTAGGATAGGGCATATGCGGACGCTGTGAAGAGGGCTGTGGTTGAAAGGCTGGATGCCCATATGCCTCTCTAGATGTCAAGGAGGACGACGAGGTAGTTTTGGCAGACCCAAGTCGAGGCCTCTTCCTAGGACGAGTGCTTTCGTCGTCTGTCCTGCTGCCCTCAGCGTTCCGCAATGTTCGATTTCCACATACGAACCAGTTCGAAACAGTTGGCGAGGCGCCTGCAACGTTACGAGCTATGCTCTGTGCCCCAGCAGAAAGCAGATGGGAGCAGCTCCCTCCAGAAAAAGCTGTGTCAAAGACAACCTCAAAAAGGAAGCCCTCAGTGTCTATCATGGGTGGTGGCTTGTCGTTTCCGAGGGCTAATGCCGTCTATGACGCACCAGTCAGTATAGAGGTCATAGCATTTACTGTGAACCCACCTGTAGAAGACTCTCTCTGAGCCACTTTTGTTTCGAGATGCTGAAAGTCTGAAGGAGCAGGATCGGAGATCCGAGAAAAGCAACTTCAAGACATAGAGACATTCCCTTAATGGAGTCAGGCTTCAACCAGTCTACGAGAGTCTGCCGCTCTGTTTGGGACAAGGAGAGGTGGGCAGCCCTGTAGAGATTTCAGCACAGCAGAACGTCTATACGGCAGAAAGGCGCTTACGATTCAGACGAGATAGGCCGATCGCACCAGCTCGCAAAAGATTCTCTGACACTATTCGCCGTCATGGGTGCCTGTTACGAAAAGGGCATCAGTGAGCTGTCGCTGATTCATGCTGGAG
>JANDKE010000216.1:0-32218 GCA_027627275.1 Coprinellus aureogranulatus | reverse complement strand
ATTGCTCAATTGGTTATCATTCTGGACGATGAGCTTCTGAGAGCAATAGTAGAAGGCATTGTCATCACCTGTAGCGACGGCGTCAAACGAAGGTTCTTCATCCGAATCTTTACATACGCCGCTGACTATCCCGAGAAGTAAGTGTTGGAATCGTTCCGCGTCTGATTTTTGTAATGACCTGCCTTTAGGTTGCTCATTGCAACTATTCGTAGTAGAAGTGACTGCCCTGTGTTAGGTGTCTCGTCACAAAGGCGAAGCTCGACCAAACGGGGACGCCAGAAGATGCTGCTTTCCGGAAAACATCGTTCCGAGTGGACAACGAAGATCGACAGGCCATAGTGAATCGTGCTCGAGCGCACATCATGAACGGCTCAGCTGTGAGTGGAAAGCCTGTCAAAGCTGCCCTCTCACACGGATACGCACCAGTCCTGGTAAGTGGAAGTCAATCGTGCCTTCATAGGTGTTCCTTACAGCGCATGTACAGAATGCATTCTCTGCACCGTCATTGGCGAAAGTGGGATTCAACATCTTTCAGGCGTTGGTCGTCGACGTATTGCACGAGTATGAGATCGGAGTATTCAAAGACCTCTTCAAACATTTGATCCGTGTATTGAATGCATCCGGCCCAGGAGAAATTCTCCGGCATGAACTGGACAGAAGGTGAGTTTCCATCTTACCGCGCTAGCTACCGACCACTATCTGACAGCCATTTGCCCCGCAGATATCGTGCCACACCAACGTTCAACCGCACCATACGGAAGTTCTCTGCCAACGCATCGCAGTGTAGCAGGCGCGCAGCGAGCGATTTCGAGGACTTACTTCAGGTGGTGAGCTCTTTCTAGCGCCCGTTCATGTTATTGACGACAACACGCACCAGTGCTCCATACCCGCTTTCGACGGACTTTTGCCCGACCCTTTGAATGACTTGGTTCTCTCGCTTCTTTATGTCAACGGGCGGTGGCATGCTCTTGCCAAACTACGAATGCATACGGAGGCAACGATTATACTTCTGGAGGAGACGACAGCACAGATGGGCGACCTATTCAGACTCTTTCTCAAGGAAACAGCACCCATCACAACTGTTGAAACCACGGCAGAGGCAGAGAAACGAGGCAGAAAGAATAGCAAGAAGCACAAGGACAGCACAGCCACTACCCTTGGCACTAATAGTGCGCCTGTCCAGCCACCAAGCGCAGCTGATGGAGCGCAAAACGCTACTGTTGGACCTTCCGAAGGGACTCGTGGGGGAGGGATGCCTCGTGGTTGTGATCGAGGGACGGGGCGGGGTGGAGGTCGAGGAGCGGGACGGGGGTTTATTCTGGTCCTTTCTCCTGACGCCGTGAATGCGGACGATGATCTGCCAGGACAGTATGTGTCCGTTCCCCGTCCTGTGTCCGCTCTAGGACAGAACCCACCGGAGGTCGCCTCTCATGCGTCGAGGACGGTTCACGTCGACCCTCTGCTCACCGCATGCCTCGAACATGTCGCAACGTTGAAGGCTTCATGCGGTGTTCAGACCACTCCTCCGTCGTCTTCGACTCCTGACAAGGCCGCCGTCTCTCCGCCCACTGATCATGGTGTTCCAGCTCCTCCTTCTGTCGCTGCTCCTGTTTCCAGCAACCCCATCTCCCTCTGTGATCTTCCCGCGCCTTCTGTGCCGGTCCCAGGCTTCCATCCCCTCGGCCCCAACACACCTCCTCCTGCTCCCCTCAATGCGATGTTCTGTTCCCTCGGAGGTATGTCAAAGAGAAACTGATGATCCTCACACGTATTCACATGTATCTCACAGGCAAACACTACTATTGCATCACCAAGGGTGTCAGGGTTGGCGTTTTTTCAGGGTGGTATGTTATCCCATAGCTGATCTGCGTTTGTTCATTTTCTCATCGACCATCAGGCAAAACACGTCTCCATATGTGACCGGCGTGGGAGGGGCAAGCTATAGCCGCCATCGCACTGCTCACGCTGCGTATGAGGCTTATTGGGATGCCTTTGGGCACGGGTTCGTCAACTACACTTAGACGACTCCTCGACGACGTCCTTCCTCCCTGTCTCTGTTCTTCATTCTGCCTCTCGCATCGTTCCGACGCCTGACCCCAAGTCCCTCATTTGATACCCGCATCCGTCCCCGCATTTCCAATCTGCATCCCTCTCGTCTCCCCACTATATGATGTCCTATTTATTCTCCAATTTGTTTCGCATCCACTTCGGTTCCGGTCTCTCTTCTCCCATCTCAACCACCTTCTTCCATTTTACCTTCTCGTCTCTGTCCTTATGTCTCTGCTTGCTTCCCCATCTTTTCTCCCTCTTTCTTGAACTGTACATCTCTGTCGCGTCTCGTCCCTTTCCCCCTCGCCCTTCTCTTCCCTGACTCCCATGCCCCTCCTCCCTATTTATAATTACTCAGTTCCCTCTTCTTCATCTGTTCTCCGCTCTCCATCGCCCGTTCTTTCACGTTGTACCATATATTTCATCTTCCTCTCGGACTCTCCCTCCTTCTTGCTGTTCATCCCTTCACGGTCACCATCTCTCTCCATGTCATCAGACTCCGGTCTCAGCAGGGTCGTCATATCAAGGTAAGTCATTTCTCCCATCTCATCTCCTTCTCGTTTGTACATTACATCGTCTCGAGCCTCCCGTTACGTTCCTCATCCCCTTTCCGCGTGCTGGACACTTCCCACCTTTCCTCGTATACTTCTGCCATATGTATTCCCACCTTATGTATCTCCTTCTATATGGACTTCAGGACGTGTGTCCGCCGAACTTGTCAATATATGTGTTCTTCCGCACTTTGGGTCACCGTGAGCGCACATACTCTAAATCATGCCAGTTTGGACCATATCAAAGGTTCAAGCTCATTCATAGAAGCTCATATACNTGAATTCTACCTCCTTTAAAGGTCGTATACCTTAGTCCTCGCATACGACCTAGTTACTTCGCTACTGAGAGTGGGTTCGGCGTATGCCGAGGGCGGAGTTCAAATCGCTAAGCGCTGGACCTTACAGTACCTCCCAAGGAATTGGGCGGGTTTCAATGAGAGTTACACATTTAGATACGTTTGAAAGTGTAACTAGGACCTCTAAATTTGCAAAAACGACGTCGGAGATGAACGCGGATCTCACATTGGGACTTCACATCCCACGGCACTTCGAAAACATATATGCTCGCACTGGTGAAGGTTGAGAGGTCATGGATCCTTTCTATATAAACAACAAGAAGCGTAAGAGTAATGCTTTTAGTATAGAGATACTATTCCGTCTCTATCTGTATTTTTTTTTTGAAGGTCTTCAATGAGGGGAAGTCCGAACGAGGTTCGCAATAGGCATGAGCTTGAACAAGCGGCAAAGGTCCTGCATTCGTCCAATATGCATTGCCGCAAAATATTAGTCTCCCATTCCATGTCTTACAGTCGTAGGATTGCTTCTCCATAGGCCAATCTCTTATCGGCCAACACGATCTCTCACTATAAACGTATCTATGTTTGAACATCCCTATGCGCAGGAGTATTCGAACTGTGATTGGACGCCAGATGCTTCCAAATACGCTCTCGATTATACACACTCGACAGGTACGGTGGACATTGGATCAGGTAGTATGTAACTAGGTATCAAATAAATTCGCTCCAGAATCTCAACCGGACTTGACAGGGCGCGAATAAGCCACAGGTATTAAAAGGGCTACCAAGACATGGCGTCTTCTCACCCGTTTCAACACCCAGCTCACAATACAGTACGTGCATACCGCCGTTTACAATGTTCTTCTCTCATAACGCTTTGATCATTAGGTAGAAAGCATGCCGCGCATACGCCCAGGTTGGACTTTACTGCAGACTTTTGATCTGCGTGTCGCCGCAATCGGGTACCTCCGCATGATGGAAAGTCGCTCGCCTCCCAACGCGTTCCACAGCGACTGGACGGAATACTGGGACAGCGCTTATGGCATCCCGGACCCAGACAACTGGGACGACGTCGATAATTACGAGGAATACGTTGAGGAATATCGCCGTGTGAGTAACAGCGGCACATATTTTTTATTTACCCTGACAAGGACTCCCGTCAGCGTATTTTCCGAGCAATCCGATGGTATGCCTCTGGAGGCAGGTTCGGTCACAACGGGAGTGCCTCTCGACAAAGGCGCATCCGAACGATCCTATCCGGCCTCGTTGCCGACCTCAGGCACTACCGCTCCCTAGGGATCTCACTTGGCGGTCGCCGTGCAGCGTCGGAATACAGGTTCTTATTCGAGGAAACCATGAGGGAATGCATGCTCATTGAGTTCAGAGAGTTACTGAACGTGGTACTCTCGCGAGCTCCCCGCGCCGTTCCCGCAGCTCACGATGAGAGGCCTCCGGCCCAGTAGAATACCGCTCCATGATGTATTCTCTACTTGCGTCCATGTTGCACACGCGTATTTTGAACATAGCTGCTTTATCTCAATACACTCGTTCAACAGAATTGCCCTCAATTGCTCTCTATCAAACCTACCGACGTCCGCGGAAACGCCCCAAGTTCTGACCCATCCCGAACGATCTGGAGTTATCGCGTCTTCCGCGGAGGAAGTTGTGTAAATCAGCGTAGAATCCGACGGCGACTCTGCGCCGCTCGTATGACTTCGCATCGATCAATTAATTCCGCTCGGCGACTCGAGAAGACATCCTCCCCTTGTCGTTCGTCCTAGCGGTTTCAGTGCGATACCGACCAATCAAACATATATTTCCAGCCTCCCTTCGTCTCAGTGAGGACTACACATTGTGGTCGCGTCCTCATCGCGTGTGCGCGACTGGGCTCTCCGGGGCTAAAGAGGAGCTTCTAATTGAACACGTGCCGATTGAGAAGAGCTCCACGTTCCGGAACCCCAGATGCGAGGAAGGCACGCTGCATCGTCACCCAAATTCGAACCTTGATTCGGAGGTAAACACCAATTCGGGAACATGAACTTCTGCACGGCTTGTTCGATAGGGTACCGTCGCTCCAAGGAGCGTCTCGATATCTGATCCCATGTTCAAAGGACGCGTTCCAGAAGACGCGTCTGATGGAATCGCGCCCTGGAACACTTGAAAGACATACCCAGCGAGATCTAGCGACGCTGACGCGTGTCAGAGCGGAGGAGAATAGTAATTGAACGGATACGTCATTTCCCTTTGACGTCGGACGCATCCCTGATTTTAAGGTTTTTAGTTGCCGCCGGGGACATCTGCTTCTGAGAAGCGCGTGGATCCATTGACCGCTACGCGCACATTGACTTTGATTTGGCCCTGGGACGCGTCTGGCTTTCGAAGTGAGAGTTTGTTCACCCAATTGCTGCACAATGTAGACGAGAATTGGAACAGTTATGTCTGAAATGGCCTGTAGAGGCCTGTAACCGAGTATCCGAGAGGGATCACGGATGTTGCTAATGCCTCCCATATCTGGTCAAGTCCTGAGTGAGGGCGCTTCTCAAAGGCCGCCCGAGCTTCTTGCCGCCTTGGTGTTGACGCGTATTTATCCCTGGAAGTCCAGGTCTCCGCCGGCGTCCAGCGGGATCTGGTGTAAGTCATAGATGCGCATTCGATGGGTTCTCAATGACTCGCACCATCGCATGCTCCTTGGGTTCTCCGCCCCAGCTTCTCGGGGTCAGCACTCAATAAATCGAGGTCGCCCTTCCTTTTTCCCCACCTTCCTTGCTTTCCCCCGCTCTCCCTATATACGCTCGCCGTGTCTACCTCGTCAAATTTCGACATGTCTCAAGAGTACATTCTCAGCTACGATAACCTACCTATCGTACGCGGATCTCATTTACTCGGACGTTTCGCACAGCTCATCGCGCTTTTGTAGATGCCCAGGGCTTTCTGGAAGGAGAAGGAATTCTATTTGTTTGACACGGCGAGCCGGGTGGACGCTGCGATGGGGAATGGCGTTGGACGATACATCTCCCTCATTTCGCACTACCTTGACGTGCATCTGAATTTGTATCCCCCTCGTTACAGGCCAAACCAGTCCGATAGGACGAGGAGGCGTCTGGAAAATGATGCGAAATGGGTGAGTTGAACTGGTGTTTTTGCGCTTGCCCACTAAATCGATTTATTCTTTTAAGGAGGCCTTCACCGAGCTCGCGCTCCGCGTCGACATCTGGCGCGGCCTCAATGCTAGCCGTATCCCCTTCCCCGAAGAGTTGCTGGCGGTTGGGCCAGGGGAATCGGCGGCAGATGCCAGTCTCGGCATTTGCCGAGTCTAGCCCCCAGATTCCAACATTGGCCGCGGGCGCCACAGACTTTCCTTCCTTCCCTCATTCTCTGACCTTTCCGCCTCAACCTGCTCCCGAGCCCTCATGGACTGGAGACCTGCCCATCGTAGACGCAGCTCACTTCGAGGACGCGCATCTCGGCCTCCTGAACGACGTGGGCGCTGTGGGCGACGTTGACGCCTTCGACCTCGACCTGGCACTCCAGCAATTGGGTCCCGGTCAGTTCTCCTCGCTTCCGACTTGATCTTCTGCTTCTACTGACATGCTCAATTAGATTTCTGTCGTGATGCATTCACCTTGGATACCCTGACGAACCCCGCTCCTCCTCCCAACCGTACTCCGGTGGTCGCGCCTCGTCCCACCCATCTCGTCAATTTCGACAATTTTTACGATCACGCCTTGGCCTCATTCGACTTCTCCCAGTTCGAGATGGACGTTGACACCCCACCCTTGGACGCCGAGCGTCAATACTCCAGCTTCCAGCCCCCAGTCCCGAGCAACCCTGGCGGACTCGCGGCGCTCTCCACTCTCTCTTTGCCCCTTCCATTTCAACCTCTCCAGGGCACCAACTCCATGAGCACCTCCTTCCCCGAGGACTCCTTTTCCTTCGAGCATATCGCCAACCTGTTCTCCATCGAGAACGCTGTCGACGCGTCTTCGGCTTACCTCGACGTCGTCAACACCACCCAAACCGAGACAGCTGGCTGGTACCCGACCTCGGTCTACCCTGACAACACCTTACCGACTCCTGGCTTCGTCCAGCCCGGAACAACGATCGCAGACCCCAACGTCTCCTCTTCCATCCAGCCCGGAACAACGATCGCAGACCCCAACGTCTCCTCTTCCATCCAGCCCGGAACAACGACCACAGGCCCCAACGTCTCCTCTTCCATCGACACCCAGCAGCCTTTGGACTCGGCTCAAGTCGGAGCAGCGGGTGGACCTTGCACCTGTTCTATCTGCAAGAGGGAGCAGTCGAACGGGACCGCGGATTGATTCATGCGGTTGGAAGGAGTACAGCGAGCGAACGACAACTTGCACTTGGAATCCTACGTGAACTATACCTATCGCTCTGCTATTCCTTGACCTCTCTCTAGATCTTTCCTATATTCCACATCCTTTCCATCACTTCATGTACAAACAGCCCATCCCCCTTCTTGAGTGCCTCTATATCTCCCCAGCTGTACATCAAAAGTCTCGATTTCCACTTCACATTCTGCAATGCTATATCCGATTCTTGCCATTGACCAAACCGATCCAAGTGCGCGTGTGTGTCGACGAAGCGTTGATATTCGAGGGTAAGTTCTTTGTGCCTTTTATGAAGCTCTATCGCAAGCTCATGATCAGATAGCCTGCGGCGGAGGTCGATGAGCTCCTCGCACTGTTCGAGATGGCGGCGAGCCATACCGCCATGCATGGCGGCTTCAATGTAATCCCAATCGTCAAAAAAGGTATCGAGGTCGACGAGGCACCGTGGATAGGGCGGCATCCCGGCGAGCGCATCAATATCGACCTCCCCGTCGAGCCCATCTAAAACCAGTGTTCCCTCTCCTCCTCGGAACTGACGGAACACGTTGACATAGTCCTGGGAGGACATGCCAAGTTCTGCGGCACGCCGTATGGATGCATCCGGTTGTGGCACTTCAGTCCGAATCAGAGTAAGGCCTTTCCTCTTGAGGTAGGCTCTCCGCGATTCAGCAGATCTGACGGCTTTCGCGCTATGTTTCATTTAGCCTCCTGTCTGAAATGCTCTGTTTTGACTTACCCAGGTTTTTGGGCCCTCAAAGCCCGTTGCTTCCTCTGGGCTTCGAGTCTTTCTTTCCGAGTAAGATATTTCGCTGTCCGACCCATGGAGACGAAGATCTTAAGGTGGGGGAAAAACGGGGCTCAAACCAGACTCCCTTCAACCACTTTATATCATGCTCCTGCGTTTCCCCTAGTGTCGCTTACACAATTCGACTTACCCACTTCAAGATATGGGAAGAACCACTCCGAAGACGGCCGCGAAGCATCGACGGAAGGTGAAGGAATCGACCTAGTAGGCATGAGGAAGTTGTCTCGTGTGTCGTGAATCTTGCCGGGTGTGAGGAAGGAGTTGCTTGATTGGAAACCTTGGCCACATTTGAGTTGTTGAGCCTATCCGCCAGCCTTCTTGCGCTCTCTTTCTGGATCTGGAGCAATTCTTGGCGTAGTTGGGGGTTTGAAGAGGCTACCCCAAAGACGAATTCTCTTCTTCCTTTGAGTGAACAGAGTGCGCGAAAGAAAAGTTGAGACATACAGTGCTTTCATTATGTCTGCGTCCTCCAGTGAGTGCGTATCGAGCTGTTGAGGGAGGTCTACGTGATCCACGGCGGTTTGAGTTCCAACGGATGATTCATCCTCTGTTTCAGAAGCCCACTCGGATTCGTAGTCTGGAACTGGATCGGGTTCTGGCTCAGGAGTGGGCGTCGGTGTAGGAGCTTTGCGTCGGCGAGAGCGTTTGGGGGGCATGAGTATGCAGTGGGCAGGATAGAGGGGGTCTAACAACATGGATCGAACGAAATGGGTTGGTTTACGGCTGTTGACAGTTGGACTCTGTAGTTACACGTACTGAACTTCGGATCCCAATCTGGCTGGCTGACTTCTTCATTGATGCAGACCGCACTCTTGCGCGATCGTCAGCAGAGGAGCGTCAAACCTTGTTGCCGCTAACAGGGATAGTCAACTTGTGTTTCTTTTGGTAAGACCGGCGAGAACGACCTACAAACCTCGTTTTCGTAGTGCACNATTATGACGTCTTACTCTTTGCTCTTGAACTCCCAGTGGTCCACTTGTGTTTTCGCTCCTGGTGGGTAGATAGTCCCCTTGTGTTACCACCGTCGAACCAATGTCGAACCAATGTCAACCCCCGAGGCACGTATCGTGGGAGTCGGTGCTTATCATGGCGCCAGGCCCATATCTGCGCCGTTTAGGCTGAGCCCTGAATTGACTAACCGCATCGCGCATTGCACAGAAACCCTTGAATAATAATAACAATAATAAAACAAAAAGTTCTACAACAAGACTCGTAGAAACGCGGTCAAAGGTCTTCTTCAAAACTCGAATAGATCTCTCTAAGTTGACTAGCATGTAAGATGAGCTGCATCCTGTGTGGGGACACAACTGTGCCTGTTGCCTGGGCCGCGGGGTTCCATTCTTTCAGGATGACGATGTAACACAACTGTATCGAGCGTGTATGGTAATCAACTGGCACCCTTGTGTTTTACCATTCTCAGGGGAAGCTCTCATACCTACTTCTGATCCTCGGTTCGGGACCTGGTCGGAAAGAATTTAAATCGGCTCTAGGTAACGCGGATCCGACGGCGCTTTACACCAGCGTATACCGACACTACTGTGTCATTTTCTCTCACCGGGACCGCAAGAACGAAAGTGGGAAGATCTGAGGGGAGATTGCCGTAGGCGAGAACTGTCAGTGGGTGTCACACACGCCGTCATACATACTCCAACAGCTTCTTCAGTTCTCAGGTTCTCTCCCCATTCGTCTGTGATGGCGGGCGAGGGGCGGGGGTCACCGTTCCTCAGTTGTTGTGCACCACGGTTTGGATTTTGATCGAATGCAATCGCCCCAGCTGTCACTCTTTCTGACATCTATCATTATAGTCGATCGTGCACATAGACCTGGTCATCCGTCGTGGTCGTTTGTGCACTATTCCCACCGCATCAGCTGGCTTATTTTCCGTTTTTGGTGAGTCCTCATATTGGACTTGTAGACGAAAGGATGTCCGCATGCGCAGATGTAGGGTGTTTGAGCTTGGAGTGTTTCGAATAGCGCATGGATGTCTTGTGGGATGGGTATAGGCTTGCGTTCGAGCCTCTGGTACGTCGGTGGGTCTGGGGCGGTGTTGTCTGCGTTATCCCCGTTCATGTCGTCCTCGCTTAGTTCTCCATCCTCATCCATATCGCCTCCACCATCCTCATCCATCTCGTCTTCGCTCGTCAAGTCTTCGCCTTCTTGAAGGAGCGTGGCAGCGAAATCCTGTGCCCGCACAGGGATCGGCTGCAAAACGACGGGGTACCGTAGAGATGCATCGTTTACAACCGCTCCTTTGTTCCACGACGCTTGACCTCTTTCCCAAAGTCGCTCATCGCCTAAAGCATTATAGAGACTGCTAGACTTGGGATCGCTGAAGCTCAACTCGCTCCAGGGCATAAAAAGTGGGTGATGCTGAGGGGTCAAAGACATTCGACGTAGACGGTGATGATAACCAAGGGGTCAACCAAGCCCCAGAGGGGCCAATTTACTGGCGTGGAAACGCACAGGACCATTCGCCTTGGAATGAGCGAAAGCAGGTAGAAAGGTGTCTATGGACGGCGAAATGGTCGCTATCCCATCAACGAATGGCAAACCTCATTCGGCTACAGTCCCATTGCGTGGTAAGTATGCGCTCGCGTTCTCTGGAACTCGTACCCAACAGCAGAATAGCACGGAGTGTATGGACACCATTGTCCATTCAGCCTGATTCCGAAAGCCATTTGCGTCTGAGGATTCCGTCACGACGCCTTCAACCATTATTTCTTTAGGATCATCGGGGCCGTCGCAACCCGATTTCCCATTGTACATGTATCCAAGGAACGTCAGGGCACGTTTGGCTTAATCAGATTATATTGAATGCCTCGTCCGACAATCTGAGGCACATCGCGGATGGAAGGCAATTGAGCGAGCGAGTGAGTGGATCGTAGACCAGATCGTGGTGGGTCTTACCCGAGTCGATGCAATGGTTTGATTGGGCGCTTAGCATCGCTAGAACTGGCGTCTTCCAGGTAATCGTGAATCTAGAATAGGAGGAGATGAGATGGCTGAGGCTGCACAGCTTTATTCCCGGTGAGAGATTTGATCTTCGCCGAGGGTGTGATTCTTCAGGACCGGGCCCACTCTGGCTACATAAGAAGCGTTTGAGACGTGCGCTTCGCATCGCCGCCATCGCGGGAGAAGCACTCGGTGTATACTATTCAACGGAGGAAATCGACTCGATATTATCAAATATTACTTATTTATTACCCACGCAGGTATCACAACACGCTATAGCAGGACCCGCCGCCCACCCATGATCGTACTACTATACTCACTTGCGCTGTTCAGCACCATCAGCCTCATTTTGTAAACGCTCAGTTGGGTCAAGACCTTGGTGAATAGCGTGATAATCGAACGTCCCCGAAACAAAACCCAAGCCATGGTTACCCACACCACACGTCCGGTGATATCCTTCGCTAGTATGTGTGAAGACGGACTCCGCCGTATGCGCAATGGCATGGGGACTGTCAGGAGAAGGGTGAAACATCGACTGAGCTCGAGTCCCTGAATAACCTATCCTATCTCCAGTACTCGGGTGATAATCCGTGGAATCGCAAATGGCCGGACAATAACTCGTCGGATCATGAGTGGCCCGAGAATAATTTGTCGAATCGCGAGTGGCCAGGTGATAACACGGAGTCGGATCGCGAGCATTGCCTGGGTTATTATACATAGGCTGCGGAGCCGTAGTAGATCCAGAGCTCCACGTAGGCCCGGGGAAGTGCGTCGCTGCACGAGGCACGTACAGGGGTGCACTAGTACTGCCGCTCGGACAGATAGGTGTTCCTTGGCTGTAGTGTACCCCCAACGACTCGGAGTTCGACGCGGTAGGACGTCCTGAGTTATCGTGACATTGCCTGCTCATCGTGACTTGCGACCTCAACGTGAAGGTGCTTTGGTAGCGCTACTATAGGAGATTGAGGTGTGGAGAAGTGTTGATTGATTCCGAAAGGGAGGGGAGGAGAGGTTAGTGTAGTGTACAACAGCGGACCCCGAGCCGCTCTTATTTATACGTCTCCACAAATGGTGTACACAAAGTGTGTACAGTAGCGTAGTAACAGGTTGCCAGGCGGTCGCCCTGACTATGCGAGATTAAACGTATTCAAGAATGCCCACATTACCGTTATGTGTACATTCAGCGGCACTCACCACACAACAGGCGTTGAGCTGGGGATGCCACAGTATATGAGTACCATTTATATTCGGATGTCTACAAACATTTAAGTCGGATATATTACCCTCTAGAGTATGTGCGAGACAGACCAGCTTCCGAGTCCGCACTGTCAGGCCTGAGGAACCTGCACAGTGCTCGGGTCATAGCACGCTATTCCCGGGCCCCTTCTGGCAAGTTTCCCCTTGGTTAGATCCCAATGGCGCCACATGTGATTGTGGTAAAGATGGTCTCCAAATTTAACCAAGTCGACCCACTCCCGTCCGACGACGATACACATCGGACATCGGTACCCCCCTGTCGACCCGCCGAACGCATTCACACTGCTGGCTCCAGAGGTCGCACAAGCTAGAGATTTGTTACGGCACTTCTCGGAGTGACTCATCAGACCTCTCTTAGTCTGAAAAGTGTCTCCGCAGCCGCATCTGTAGGTCAATCGATCCATGATCTCCAGAACTCGTGCCTCGAGCTCACGAGGGACGGGTGCCAATGGCGATGGAAGGACGATACCCAAGTCTTGAGGTTGCTCGTGCGTAGACACAGCCACGCAGTTACTTTGGATCGTGCGTGTATCCTCGTTCATGGCACCCCAAGGACGATGCATCGTTGACTGTTGATCCATTTGCGCGGTAGACCGCTGGTAGGCAGGGGTCGGTATCGCTCCATATAGCAGGTCATAATGGGTGTATTGCACACCACCATACCCGGGGCCATACGTCGGTGGAACTGGCGTTAAATTCAGCACTGCGTCTTGAGTCCACGAAGGAGGGCCAACGTTAGGCCCCGAAGATTGCGGCGGCTGGGCATCGCCTTCTCCGATCATGCTTCCCCCGCTTTGAATTTGAAAGGTGTCGTCGTCGATGGCCACGCTCTTGGTACTCCACGTTTTCCTCGTCCCTTTAGCAAAATCATCCCCGACGGCGCCCCAGAGGCTGCTCGATTCGGGGTTGTTAATTTTGGGGAAGTATATGCGCGCGTTGTCGGAAGACATGGGTAGCGTGATCATGATGGAATATCGATGGAGGGGAGGTGAAAGGCGGGGTGGAGAGTAGTGCTTGATAGAGGGAGGGAAGACGAGGCTCGATACCGGGGCAGACTGACCGGAAGCCACACGGGTGCTTTGACATACATTGTTCAGTAAGTGGCCAGTGGCCACACAGGCGCCTTGGCTTTTACGCTGATGAGTAAGCAAGCCACGACAACGCTTTGCCATGAACACGAGTGGCAAAGCCTGCCATTCGTTGACACGAACGATCTGTAGCTTGACAAAGACACCACAACCCTGATGCCACTTTGGCCATGACCCCCTCTTAGTATATACGAGAATTTAACCCGTGCTTCGCACGGTCCTTCGTTTTGCGGTTAATTGAACCGCATGAGATGCTATGGTCTGACTTTCTTGCGTCCTAGGCGAGTTCTCAATGTGTATGAGCCCCGGAATGGCGTAAAGTGAAGGGTGAACCCCGTGCCCGGATTATGGAGTGGTAGCATTTCCAATTGCAAACCCCCCTAGATACACCGCTCGCGCTAAGAGCACGCCGACTTGCAGGGAATTCACCACGGCATCCTTTCACGCGGGCGCTAGCTCTACTCGGTAGATCTGATATCTACTGGGAACTGGCAGCCCGTGAGTGCGAGTCCCAAACAGCTGAGCTCTATGATAGTACTTCCATTCAAACTTGCAGTAATCGAAGAACAGCCGCTATCATGATCAAAAGCCCGTTTGGGAGATACGTCCAGGAAGCTATCTGAGTATATTAATGGCAACCCATCGCTGACAACTTCGAGGACCAATGCCCTCCGTGATTACCCCCTGTCAATTCGGGATTTACCCTTCCCAAGGCCATTATCCGTATGTCGTGCTACGCATGGATCGTAACGCTTGAGCGGTGACATGAACGGTTGTATTCTCGGAGTATCGCACAGACTCACCCAACGCCAATATCGACTGTGTCGTCTATTCTCCGTATTGTAGCAGTTATCCAAGCCATGCGACTATCGATATCTGGCATTTTCGTTTTCAGGGGGCTCATACGTAAGAGTGGTCTTCAAGCACAACAAGGCATCGTCGCATTACTCGGGAACAAATCATCGATTACACGTGCACGCAACGGTAAAGTTTTGAATTTACAGTGTGCCAAAGGTCTGCAAAGCGTCAAAGTCGCGTTGCCCATACAACTCCGTCAGCCGATTGGCCAAGTCCACAGACCCATTCAGGTCGATAGCCTTCCTCAGTCCATTCCTCGGGTCAACATAACCAAACGATTCCGGGCCTTGACAATCCTCCGCCTGTGACCCCTTCATCGAGACGCTAACAGCCCCGTTTGCTTCCCTGTCTCCGGAGATCCCCAATAGCTTCATCGCTTCCTTCGCCCTCCCCCTCCCAAACCCCGGAATCTCGTATGTCTGCTTCACCCAACTGAAGCTCTCAACACCTCCAGGCACGTTGACCTTCGTACACCTCGGCGTCCTGACCTCGAAGGCAGGGGCCTTGCACAGCTGACCGTCAGCATACTTGTAGACAACTCCATATCCAAAGCCGGTTGGGTTCGCTGTATCATCGTTCCACAGACCGCGTACGATGATGGAGAAGCCGTCGCGATTGGCATTGAATCGAAGGCACTTGTTTTCGGCAAGGCCGTTCCATTGAATCCAGCTTCCACAGCACTCGTCCGTGCTAAATATTTGGACACTGGCGTTCAGGTTTGAGGGGTGGGTTTGAGCGATGACGCCCAGAGCGAGAGCGAGGAAGGAGTATATGAAAGCTAGCAGGACGATATTAAAATGCATTTTGTTGGAGGGATGATCCTGGAAGGATGTAAGGGTATTTAGCTGGTATTAGAGATATGCCCGAACGTCTGCCTACCTGGTAGAGCTTGTGAACGAAGTCGCTCAGTCGGGAACAAGGCAGGGGATCTCGGAGAGTCCAAACAAGTTCTTCGAGGGAACGATCATCCCATATCAAGACTCGTGGGGCCGTTTCATGGTGTCGATACTGCGGGTAAGACTACGGAAGGATTCAGTGCGGTCTGAAGAATCGCTTCAGAAAAGTGTGACCGTACGTTATGTTGAGATTGGGTATGTTTGGTCGGCGCTTAACGGCGTCCGACGAGGATTACCAATCCGCGCACAGCCTTGCACGTCTCGTTTTCTCTAGTTATTTCTTTCCTGACTCATTGGACTCTCGTAGAATAGTGTAGTATCTTCTAGTTACATTCTCTGTACAGTATAAATACTGGGCTTCCAAAGCCCACAAATATTATCTCAATTTCGTAGTCTGAATACCCTGCGCGAATCGTAAAACGTTACATCCTGCAGCATGCGTCTTCTATAACCGTTTGTGCTCGGGGGTGGTGACCCCGGAGTTGGACCCACAGAACGCTCTCCCAAATTCGACCACTCTTACGACCGGCGTTCCAAAAACCGGAAGGATGGCATGCTATCCGTCGCTGTCTGTGATGGCTAGAATCCCACAAGGCCCTTCATGATCATCGGGACAAACAAGGTCCAAAATAGTGCTGAGAATGTGCCCATCGCAAGGGAAGTTTCCAATAGGTGGCTCATATGACCATGCCTTCTTCACTTCCTGTTCGCTTCAAGGGCCTGGATTGAAGAATCAGCATATGCTATATAAAGTGGCTATAAATCAGAGTGCGGCACGTACCGCTCGGAGCTGGCGCACCATGAACCTCTTCGCATCTTTTATCACCATCGCTCTCCTCGCCTTACTTCCTAACGCAGCGTCCCAGAAGGCGGAAGAACTCACCCTCGACGTCCGACTGTGGAGCACCCGCGAATGCTGTGGTTCGTCCATTGGCTACACCGCGATCAAGCTAGGAGAATGTGTCAGGATCGACGCTGACCTCACGAAGTACGGTCGTGGTATCAAACTCGACGGGCTTTGGACCAATGCCGGTCAAACGGGATTGGGGTACGGAATCGGGTGGACGAGCGATAACTGCACGCCATCCGGGCCTTCAAAGGATATCTGGTATCCGGCGTGCGTTGAGCTGAAGGGTGGCGAGGCGCCACGGTCGATCAGCTGGAAGGCGAAGAATTATAGCATTTTCGATCCGTGGGTCCCTGACCCAAAGAGAGAGATCGCCATCGCTGATGTTGATGGGCGCCAGTATTGCCGAGGTGCGGATTGGTTCGAGTACTTCGATGCGGATTTGGGAAGGTCGAGGAAGGTCGAAGTTCGGCAGTCGGAAGAGGCCTTGCAGAACGTCCTCATGCTTCACGTGCAAGGGGACCTGGAGAGCCTGCGAAGCTACGACGAGACGCGTAAGTGTTCAAAAGCATTTGGAATAATAATAGCTAATCATCCAATCCTATTGACGCAGTGTGAGACACGAACCGGATGGGACGCCAATCATGAGGGGAATGGTCCTGTGTAATCCATAGGCTGTACGTGCATATGCTGCTCCTCGGCGATCTATATCATCAGCGTAGACCAGAATGAACCTTGACTTTCCGGAGAAGTGAAAAGTACACAGACAGAGCGTTGAAGAGCAGAACCACGTTGCTCGCTAAGGGGTTCAAACAAAGGTTACTACCCGACCCGGGAAGTCGATGATACGCCTCGAGGATTGTCTCAATAACGGATGTGCGGCGTCTCTGCGTCTCTGATGCAAGTGTGGTCCTAGAGGGATGGATCGCTCCTTGTCTCAAGTTCGAGGGATATGGATCCAAGCCCAGATGCTGTCCTTCAATCGTTGCATTCGGCGGCAGCAGGGCGAGAACACCGATTGCACTTCTTGGTTGCTGCAAGGTCGCCGAGTGTAAAGGGAGGGGTTTTGATTTCCATGGAAGACCAAGGCTTGGGCGTTCGGTTGTGAGAGCCCGCGATCGTGGCCAGATTCCATCGCGGATAGGCAGCAAAAGAAGATAGAGAGCAGCACGTCGTCTGAAGCGAGGCAAATCGAGGATAGAAGCTCAGTTTGAGCGTCGATAGAGCTGAGATAGGCGATGTGCTCATCCCCCATTGCTGCCAACGTCGTTTTCGGGCCCTCAACAGACTTGCGGGCCAGCTTCTCTATATACGCCTTCTTGCTATGGATGCAGTGCTTCCGGAAATGGGCTTCTTCTCCCGATGGTGCAGTATTAGGGGCCAGATAGCTGGCAAACGAGAGGAAGAAGTATCCACTGTGGTTGTTTAACGTTTTGTAGGAATCCTTCCAAACGTATTCTCAATTCGCCGCGAACTATTGAGTCTCCGCTTCAATGATGAGCGGGCCGCCAAGACTCCGTAAGGCAAGCGAGGGTCAGAGCTAAAATGGTGGAACTGCAGGAACGGTGCGTGAAAGTGAATGGGATAGGGTTATAGATCGAGTGTCCGCGTCCAAGGAATAATAATCTGTCAGTACAATCATGCACATTTCTCTCCTGCGTAAGCCCAAGCCGATAAGATAAGATAATCTTGATTTTTCGTCACCGATCGCCATCGAACTCGGGGTTCTTTTTGAGCCACCATCATGTCCCTGACCAGCCTGAGCACCATGGATGTCGCGTCCCGTTTCTCTGCCCACCTCGACACGAANTACGCGCCCACGGACGAACGAATCNGNGTCTCTCNAGNGNTCNATCCGGGGCATGAAGTCAGATNTCGACGTACTNTCTTCCAGAATAGAAGACGCAANAGCTACNCTGGCAGCAATGGANGCAGAACGNACAGNNCTCTCNAAATCNATNGAGGATTATTCNAAGCTTCTTTCNCCGATCCGGCGGNTTCCTCAAGACGTCCTCAGTACTATCTTCCTGATCTGCGTCGATATGCTGAGGGAGCGNCCCTTCTTGGGATATGAACGCCGCCCACCAGCNTCGGTNACGCTCAGCCACGTTTGCAGGNACTGGCGTNNCATTGCCCTGGACACTNCNGNCCTGTGGACGCANATANTCGTGAATATTCCTGGAATCNACGTGGTCTGGCATCTCGAAGGCGACTACAATCAATGGGTTTGGAAGCTCGAGAGGATACAGAGCCGAGTGGAGGCCTGGACTCNACGGTCTTCACGGCGTCCTATCCAGCTGAAGGTCAAGAACGAGGTCAATGATGTGGACTCTCTCCAAGGGGAGTACAAAGACATGGCTCAACAGCAATACCTCAGCCTTGTCAACNCAATNNTCCAGTCCTCGTCGAGATGGNAAGACGTCAACATACAGCTCACCTTCGANCCGATCATGCAGAACCTAGCCTTCCTCTTGGACGTANCTGCNCAAGNCCTTCCCCTCCTTCGAAACGTCACCATTGGCGCTCACTTCGACCGGAGGAGGCCACCAAGTCCNACGATCATGACAACGGCCACGGAATGCGTCAAGAGGNTGACTAGCAGCGAGGCTTTCGGCGCNCCCTCACTTCGCTCTGTAACGATAAACGGAANNTTGTGGGGNGACATCCGTGCTGCNAAGGAGCTTTCGANGGTCCCCATCTGGGNTGGGATCACCCATTTCTCTCTCAAGGGAAACATCGCCGGCGCAATCAACAGCTTCGGCACTCACGAGGCCCTTCGGGTAATGGAGNCCCTCCCTNANCTCGTCNAATGCGAGCTACACCTGGCCCACAATCCAGGAGCCTTCCCCCATCCCGTCGAAGACNCNCCGATAACGTTANCCCACCTCACCAAACTGACCATCAACGGTTTCCCNCCNGCAAGAGGGTTNGCCGCTTCGCTTGACCTCCCAAACCTTCAAGCCNTCCACCTTCGTTCTATTTCTCTTTACCCGAGCGACCTTCCTCGAGATGAAGACGCCAACGGTATTATCGAACTCCTCGAACNGTTTGGGCTTCANNTGGAGGAAGCNTCTTTTTGNCTCGAATCCGTTGTCAAAACCTCNATTCCGCGTTGTCTCCGGCTTCTCCCNAGTGTCAAGNACTTGGAGCTATTGAGCATCGAGGCGCAGCATGCGATGTCCAGGGATCGCGGCCTCCTTGCCCTCTCCCGNCTCACTCATCATTTGGCATGTCCCAAGCTCGAGACGTTCCATTTCCATGCCCGGTTGGAACCGGGAGANGGAGTGATGGAGCAGGCTGTGGTGGAATTCTTGGCTGCGAGGCGGGGAAACGGGGGNAACGGGGTGGCTGNGATCGCGAANCTGCGTAGTGTCCGTATTTCGTACAGGGANNTACAACCTGCGTTGGACATCGCGCAAGAACTTCGGGAAAGGAATGTGGACACCCNAGACTTNNANCTGATCGTCGAACGTCGAAGGTGGTCTCCNTAGTAGACAGTNAANAGCGTCAAGNCTCNAANTTTCTCCCNCANGCGCTCTNNTANTNCTTGTTTTTNGTANACCTNGTGTCNTCAAAGGTANATAGAGNANGGNTGTAGNNGNCATTGNTTNTGNTNAGCNNTACGNNAAGAGCAANNAGNCCNAGNTTCGGANCCCTATGANTCNACNTCCTTCTGCGCTCTCTTCCGTACGCGTTCAACGTAATGATCCAATCCAGTCTCCCACCTCCTCAGTCCACCCATCTTCCCATTCACGATATACACAACNCCCCCTTCCTCCCCCGTCATCACCACCGCCAGCATCANCCTCGTCCTCTTCTCCCTCAACGACCTGCTTCAAGAACCACATATCGTGGCTGACCACAACNACCGCGCCCTCGAACTCCCTCAAAGCCTCTACAACGCTCTCAACACTCTTCATATCCAGATGATTCGTAATTTCATCAAGAAGTANGACGTGTGGCTCACAGTAGGTCACGCATCCCAGCGCAACCCGGTTCCTCTCCCCTCCGCTCATCGTCCCCACCTTCTGCTTTGTCACCATGTACGTCCCGCTCACGCCTACAGTGCTGGCGAANTGGGCTAGNGCTTGGGGTTGAGAAATAGTCTCNTCGGGGTACCAAGCTCGGAGCTGCTCGAGGGGCGTAAGCTCTAGATTGAGCTTGTCGACGGTGTGCTGGGAGAAGTATCCNATGCGGAGACGGTGGTGCTTCTTCACCTCNCCTTNGGTNGGCTTCAGCTCCCCGGCNAGNAGGTTCATGAGCGTACTCTTNCCGCACCCNTTNGGACCGAGNAANCCGATNCGGGCNTGAGGGGAAACNTCGAGGGANANGTTNTCGATGATGTCCTTGCGAGNTCCTGGNTANCGNAANGATACCTCGGANAGNTGGAGNANNGNATTNGTGTGGAAAGGAACNGCGAAAGGAGTAGGGAGGGTGATGGGAGCGGTTTGGAATCCCTGTTCTATNTCGATTTCGGCNCGATACCCGTGGTACGAGCGTTTNTAGCGNTTNCCNTCTTCGAGCTGNTGCATNCCNCCTCGTTCGAGCGCCTGANCACNACTTGAATCGTCAGATGCGGNCCAGTGANAGACNTTGNNACNACGTACCTTCTTCCGCGANGCGACCATTCCCAACCGTTTGTCNTCNCCNGTCGACTTGGCTTGTTGGATNTTCTTCTGNATGCTGGCTANGATNTNCTGNTTNCGNTTATCGTCCAACTGGAGATATTCGTTCAGCCAATGTAAGAGGAGCCACGACCGTAAGCGNCATACCTCCTTCAGCCTCATTTTACGCTTTCGCTGCTCNTCGGTAGTGCTCTCCCAGTCTTCNTAGTTCCCAGGATGGTACTTTAGTTGCTTGTCCTTGAAGATGATCGTCTCNGTCGTGACAGCATCCAGGAAGTTNCGATCGTGNGAGACGATGACCACGGTCTGATTGTCGGCATGNACGGAGTTGAGGAGGTGGTGTTCNAGCCAGAGNATAGCGGGCAGATCCAAATGGTTGGCTAAGCAGCNGTCAGCNACGTCGGAACAGAATCAGGAGATAATGAAACGCACTGGGNTCGTCGAGGAGCAAGACATCCGGTTGGATGAACAATGCTTTCGCTANCATNACTCTCATNCTCCANCCNCCNCTCAACTCNCGNACNATCGCCTTCCCNCCACTCATGCCGTCACTCCCNACGTNNANNTCCTCGTCCTTGAAGCCCTAACCCGCGNAGGNTCGCCCGNGCNCGGACTTCGTCAGCCTNCTCGTCCACGGTNTCATAAGCGTCNAAGACCTCNTTCATNGTNTCGTTGACGAGCTTCTGNGTGAGCCGAAANGGAGNTNCNCCGTCAACGGCTGCGTCGTCAGGGATAGACGCGGGACCGGTGCTCGGAAATGCCTTCTCTAGGTCGGCATGTGCGGCTTCAGCGGCGAGGAGAGCTTGGCGAGCTTCGTATCCTCGCTGGCCTGACGAGCTTTGAGGCAGTTTTCCTCGAGAGATCAAGCGCTGCGGCGGACCGCTGTACGAGGATGGTATGGATGGCATGGTTGAGTTCTTCCTCATAGGTCCTGGACGAGTGGTTGATAGACTGGAGGACTGCAGTGGAGTTTCAGCACTATTTACACCAGATGAAGGCACGAAACGCACGCTTGGCTTCCCTGATGACACGCATCCTCTCCACATCTGACTCTAGAACCTCTTGAAGAACCGTTCGACCTGGGGCAAACTCCTCGAGTTGTTGGATGTGGAGGAACCGAACGTTTCGTGGGAGCCCAATGAGGATATTATTCCCCAAAACCGACATAAGAACTGCGAAGAACATTGGCAGTCAGCTCTGTATCTGCAACGGCGATGAGCCGGCTCACCAGACTTCCCCACCCCGTTCTGCCCCACCATTCCGTACTTCACGCCCGCTTTCAGCCTCAGGTGCGCATCGACGAGGATATCCTTCTGTCCGACGCTGATGTTGACGCCCTTGATATCAATATCCGTCGTGTTGGCATCGAAGGTCTCTCGATGGAATCTGCTCTGTTGAGAGTATGCAGTGATCAGCGGTTCTTCCGACGATCCTGAGGCGAGATCTGCGCTTGTCGTGGACGAGGACGTGGTCGTTGACTTCTTGGAACCTGTTCGAAGCTTCGAAGTCCGTTTGGGTTTCTGAACCGTGATTAGAGCTCTGACGGACGAGGCAGCGACAACGAAGGCATACCGTAGATCCGACATTGAGCGAACCCATCGCAGAATTCAACGTAGAGTCAGAGGAGGTGGTGGCCATAGCCCTGGTTAATCTTGAGCAACCTGTTGAGATGTGTCTCGATAACGACGACACTCAACCTGTTCAGACGAAGTTAATACGAATTCAGAACCGCCAAGCATGACTCAACACGGACCTCGGGTGGTGGCATCGGGACCGCTACCGTGGCGATCACACAGGAAGAGCAGGACCACATTCATATCCTTGAGCACTGGAGAGTGTGAATCCCTGGTTCTCCGGAGACAACTAAAGCCATGGAGAACGGACATGAACGATGAACATGGTCGTCCAACATGCTAGAATTGCGTAGCCAAGCTTTAGGCTGTAGGGTTATGGTTAGATTTCCATCGGCGCTTCAACTTCGGGGGCGCTAAACACGGGATGTAGTGTTGCCGTCGCACTGAACTGAAACTGAACTTCAGTTCAGTGCAGTTCAAGATGCCACGGTTCAATGGCAGTTCGGGCGCACTGAACTGTGATTGAACCGTGATGGCGTCAGCCTATCAAGGCTGCCGGTACGGCGAGGCCAATGCCCTCGGACGCGCGCTAGGGTGTATCGCGTCGCCCCGTTGGCTTTTATCCCTCAACTACAAGCCCTACTCCTTTCCCACTGTTCCGACCTGTCGCATTAGTCTCACGCACAGTGTCGCCAGTCTCCAGATCCAAGGACTCACTGAGGCTAACTGGCATGAGGAGCTAACAGACTTATCGGACAATACCCAGATAGGAAAGGGTGCTGAAGGGGCGGGAGGTGCTTGAGAGGCCCAAATTGGCTACATATATTATATTTACGAGCACTAACACGGTCTCGCTGTTGCTCTCGTTCCCATCTGTTTTCGGAAGTGACCTCTAAAGAGACGCGTCGGGCAAGCATCGGGAGAGTGACAGCGACTTACGCTCGTTGCCAAAGGTGGTCACCCCGAAAGAGATGGATACGAGACAACTCTATTGCTCTGTACATTGCACAAGGCAGATGTGCAAACGCGACGCGGCGAAGGTTCTACGTACCCTACGCGTCTCGGAGTGTATTCTCAAAGTGGATGTTATTTGATGATCTATCATCTCCAGGTGCAGTTCGGGGCAGTTCAGTTCAATGAACTGGCTTATTCAGCCAGTTCATTGAACTGAACCGCAGTGCGACGGCAACACTACTGCCGCTCATGCCGCCTCTCGGATTCTTCCGACTGAACATCAAAGTCGGGGACAATGGCCGTGAGACTATTTCCAAGATCCAACGATCTGACGCCTCTTGCGATTGTAAGCTATCGGATTCAAATCTACCCTACCACATACCTAGCTACGAGTTTATATACCTACAGTATCTACCTATGACGAAATACTATATAGTTCCTTGATGTATCTCTCGAGCGGGGCGAGTGGAGAGTTCGGAGAGTTCTAGAAGTCAAGGGTGAGTATAGATAAGATAAGATAGTGAGACCGTCACATACGCCCTCCTCGACGGCTAAGGCAGACGTCGAAATCAAAGCTGCATGGACTCGGGGTTGTCTTCATCCTCGTCGGAGTCCTCAGGAGGAGGTGGGTGGAATGGAAGCTGAGACATGGTGTTCGGACCTCCAGGGTTCTCGCTCATCTGGTTCGAACCTTGTTGCGGGTTGTTTGTAGGGTTAGATCCTGAGCTACTCGCGTTGGCGTTAGGCGCGGGACCTTGACCAGTAGGGTTCTGCGGAGGAGTAACGACAGGAGGCTGTGCCGGAGGTGGAACGACGGGAGGCTGCGCCGGAGGAGGGAAGGACTGAGTCGCAGCGATAGGGGCAGTGCCGGAATTGGTATCACTTCCATTTCCGGACACCTGGGGGCCATTACCGGTGTTGAAGACCTTCGACTTGTTCCCGAAACGACGACGGTGAGCAGCAGCGGCGGCGTTAGCCTGTGGGTTAGGACCGTTGGTGCGATGATGCTTGCTCTTCTTGCGAGAGGAGCGAGACTGGGTACGCATCAAAGTTTCCATCATGCGGCTGACCGAGGTGAGAAGGCGCGCGTTGGTATTCGCATTGCGCTGGTGTTGCTGAATATACCCGCGGATGCTCCGATCGTCTACCATGCCATTGCGCGTGAACCCGAGATGCTCGAAGATAGGATCGTTCTGGCGGACGTTCCCAAGAAGGAAGTCAATGTCGATGACCGAGCGGCAAATGCAATGCTCCGGCATATGCCATTGACCATTTGGGTATTGAGTGGGCATAGCGTACCATGTGGCCTTCGAGTTGAACGCAGCCGCAAACTCATTATACCCTCCGATGGGCTCGACCACAAGGGGAAGGCGGTTCTCCCACTTGCGAAGGAGTTGGTCGGCGACGTCGAAGTAAGGCCCGATCTGTTGCCCATAATAGGTAACACGGTCAATACGGTCGCTGGCGGGAGTGGGTTGAGAAATGAGCATGAAACGATTGTTGCCTAGGTAGACGAGGTTCTCGATCTGAGGAGCATAAATGGGGTTATAAGCGGCGTTCGCGTTAGACGCGTAGCCAACGGAGTAGGTGCCGTGATCACCGTAGTACGACATGCTGGGCGAGTGGTCGTGTCGAGGTAGGTCCAGCAAACCAAGGTCAATATTTATACCCTCCTCATAGACTTTCTGGAAACCTGTAGAAAGGTATCCAAGCTCTATTTGTTCGTCTATATTCCCTGAGTTTCCGTTGCCCTCGCTTAACTCGCTGATATCACTGACGCCCATCGCTTCCAAATATTCCCGGAGCACTCCTAAGTGCGATATCTTGTGATAAGGGAGCCAAGACTTTTCCCCATCTTTCCAAAGCAACTCAAATAACGCACTAGACCTTGCACCCTTGTGCGAGAGTATCTTTTCTACAGGATACTCCTGTTCTGACTCTTCGTCGGGATATTCCCAAATCTGGTTATCAGTGCGCCCGGGGAATAGCTGATCATCGTTCCGGTAGTGCATCCGAAGCAGGGACGCATGAAACACATTATGCACTCCCCGTGATGTCATGCGTTTCGGTAGATCGAGGCGGTATGAATTGTTACCAAAGTCCTCAATAATTTTGTAGGGCCCAATATACTTGGGAAGGAACTTGCGAGCTAAGCCCTTCTCGAACTTGATGTTTTGACTTGACACATATACCATATCTCCCAGAGTGAAGGGAGCGAGCTGACGGCGCCTATTTGCTGAGCGCGTCTGTTTAACACGTGCGTCAATGATAGAATCGTGCGCTGACATAATTGCATTTTTGAGCTTTGTGACGTATGCGCGAACTCCCGGGAACTCATCCTTGCCCGGCGAGTTCCAAATGAAGGACCTGGGCATCCTCCCATAATTTAGAAAGAAGGGAGAATAACCTGTCGTCTCCGAGCGAGCCGAATTAATAGCAAACTCGACTGCGGGTAACTTAAGCGCCCAATCGCGCTGCTTCGGACCAATACATTGGCGGATCATTTGAGTAATGGTCCGATTTGCACGTTCGGTGACACCATCTGTTTCAGGATGGTACGCACTTGACATTCTAAGTTTAGTCCCAATGAGTGAATGTAGATGGTCCCAGAAGGTCGCAGTGAATAATTTGTCCCTATCGCTCACAATTGAGCGAGGGAGGCCATGGTGTTTGTACACTTCTGAGAACACCAACTCCGCGATGTCCCTTGATGTGTAGTCTTCACGGCTGGGTACCAAATGCACCATGCCAGTGAGACAATCTATAATTACCGTGATCATGTCGAATTTCCCATCTCGGGTTTCCGAAACGGGCAAAGGGCCCACAAAATCAATTCCGATTGAGTCCCATGGCTGAGAAGGGACTCCCAGAGGGTGTAGAAGCCCATATGGGCGTTGATTACTAGGTTTACTTCTCATGCAAGTCACACAGGACTTACAGTACTCTTCGACATCCCTCACCATGGTTTTCCACCAGACATGTTCACGGAGGTAGGTTAGAGTCCTATTTGCACCCAAATGAGCTAATAGCGAGTGTGCCTCGCTTATAACGATCTCTCGCACATTCCTGCCTTCATACTTCACGTTAGGTATGCAAAGCGCTCTCGCTTCGCGCGTAGAAATGAATATAAGTCCGTCAATAACCTCGAAGTTCCGAAATTGCTTCGGTTTTTCAAGTATTATTGCTGTTTGCAAAAATAATGTCAGTTAGGAGAAAAAAAAAAGAAAGAGAAAGAGACGGTGTCTTGCCCAATCGCATTCCTGGCCCACCCTCCGCTCTCGCACACTTGTCGTCATTGCCAATGGCCATCAACATTACACCACGTCTCCTGCGTTGTCCGTCATTGTTACTCACACCAACGAGCTTACCTTCCCTTCCGAGTCCCAACAGCATCCCCATATGTCCACATCTCCCTTTCGCCAGACCTCTACCAACCCATCGCCCTTCGACTGCTCGTGTCCCCTCGTCGCTCAGCACCCACCATTCCCGGCCCTTCCACCAACGTCATATCTTACGCACAATCATGGTGATCTACACGAACATCTCTTCCCTTGCCAAACAAACCGATGGCTACACCCTGCAACACAGTGTGTCCTTGCGCCATGCTTGTTGCCGTGTGCTCCATGCGCTGACATTCCCTTTCGCTCAATTTCGCTGTAACCCTCACTGTATGCGCGACATTGGATACATAGATGTAACCTGTATTCTATAGGGACCATAATAGACGCGGTTTCTACATTCTCACCTTGGTCACTGTGGTGTAAATTGGCTTGAGCACTGAACTGTCCCCCAGCTAGAACCAGAGAGTGCGCGTCGGCGGCTGGCCCGAGCTTGGCTGACTGGCCCTAACCCTAGCAGGAAAATCCTGGAATCCGGAATTTTCTGGTTGCACATGTTTGGCAATGGCCCCGGCGCGCACGCCTGTACGGCGAAATCGCATCCACATGTGGATGCACCGCCCAACGGTCGCGCGAGTCCCTTGTATCTCTCTCGCCAAAGTCATGGCAAGACTACCACTTGGTCTCGCCACACCCCCGCATTCATTTCGCTTGACCACGTCGAGGTCCGGTGTGAGGGCGGACCGGTAGTTTAAACTCCGAGTTGAATCAATATTGCTGCCACGTCGATCCCTTCTTCACTCCGCCGCCTGTACCTGTCTCTATTGCCCTGAGGCCGGCTGCACCGTTTGAACTGCCACCGCGGATTGCCCTGCAGCCGGCCAGTCTTTCTCAGTTCTCTCTCCCTCTCCACTCGTACACCCTCTGTAATGACCTGAAAAGGACTTCTCCTGCTTTTGGTATCCTAGGATTACATCCGATCGTGAGCTCGATGTAATGGCTGATGTACGGTTGTTCGCACGTACGCTGGTTTATCAGAGAGCTAGGAACTTGGCAGTGATGCTTTTACTTAGGAACGCTCGGACTCTGGCAGTGTCATTTGGCTCGACCTCCCCACCCATCTTCCACAATGAGCCTGAGCGTCCCTGGGTCTCGTTATCCTCCCTCATTCGCATCACGGCGATGTCTTACCTCCAAGCGTCTCGCTCGCGCCCTCCGTATGTACGCGATAACCGCTCCAATGCACCCCTGGCGGTCCGTCCCCTGGGTTACGAGCTCCTCAAGCGTAGCAGTTTGCCATCCACGATGCGCATGACGCGATCGTGCCCGTACGCACTAAGGGATAAAGACAGTCAGTAGACGCCTCAGGACAGATGGAGTGAGAAGGCGTCATGAATTGAGTCGTTTGAATACTCACTGGTGAGGGAACGGCCAGATCTAATCAGCAAAACCTCCGACAGGCGCCCTTCTACAACACAGGCCCACAAGCGACGATTTCTGGGAAAGGGTCAGATGAGAAAGCAGAGAGGATTTTGATGTTTTACGCAGGATACCCGCTGCAAGCCGCCGTTATTCGATGGTACGATTAAAAGGGAGCAGGAGAAAATCGTTGGGCTTGAATGATTAATATTCAATCACCGCCACACGTGATTCTTCCAAAGGGGGCAATTAAGACGCGATCGCCCCTATTCGCTGCGTGGCCCTACCTGAAGACTGTCTCTTCGTTCCGCTTCTTCTCCAGATTTAAAACCACAATTTTTTGAACGAACGAAGACGAGAGATACCATACACATTCGACCGCGGCTGTGATTAGACCTTTGTTGTTTAGTGATGATGCGTACTCAATAGCTCCCTCCCTTGCTACGGTGCCTCTGACACTGAGACCGCTCTATCCAGACGACCGAGTGTGAATCCGATACGATGTAAAACACTAAACCGAGGTGCGCTCACTATTTGTTACCACTGTGAACCTACACTGGCCCGTCATTCCGCATCCTACGCCAAATCTCTGCGTCTCAAACGATCTTGGGCACTGCCATGACCCAGAAAGCCAGATATCAGGTAAGCCTTAGCGATCGGAATCCATACACAAAATTGTGATTCTCACTTGACCCGCACTTAACATCTACTAATTATCTCTATAATAGTCCCAGAATTCCCTCCTTGCCTCGGCCTATGCACGGCAACCCCGTCGCATTTCCTCTCGCTCTTCCGAACTATCGAGATTCACCATTGGGGTCAATCCTGTCGTGAAGACACTCGACGCTCCCCTGATTCGAGTGTCGTAACGTCTAGTCCTTGGCTGTTCGATGTGAATCTGGACCAAGATCTTTTGCAGGCCCGAAGGCCAGAGACTGAAGATTGACTGTGACAAAGACAACTCAAGCGACGAAATATAGCGGAGAAAGGTTCGTATCGAGCTCTCCGATGCCTCCATCTACCATTTTCGCATACAGCCAGCTTAATTCACGCTCGAGCATAAGGTAAACTCTGTGAGCATGAGGATCGAACTGTGAACTAGCACATCTCTACGCCCGATATTGCTTTCTTCAGCCGAAACGGCATCAAGAGAAACACAGGGCTCCGACATGGATGGTAAATGCAAGATCTCTTCAATTCAAAACTTTTTACTGACCCTTATGCACTTGCTTTCAGATTGTAGATGTTCACTGATGCGTTGACGCTTCGACGCTGACACCTTCGATCCAAGAAAAACTGGCTACACTCGAGGAACGCAGGCAGGACGGTGAAGGAGCGGCGTGGAACGAGGCTGGGTGATCGCGGGAGAGGTGACGAATGTGAGGTCAAAGCTGCGAAAATTGAGTGTCCCAATTCGTTGGAGTTGCCTATGGGAGTAAAGACCTTGTGTTATCATCGATCCAGAGCCTGAGTTGTCGACGCCTCCTCTGTACACCTAGTCTGTAGACGCCTCCGAATCTCAGTCCAGCGCTCCCTAGGATATTCCATCGTCTTAGGAGGAAGAGCTGTGGTACATAAATTGAACGGTAAAACGCGAAAAGAACTCCGTGACAACCTGCTACATGCGAATCGTGCGGAGGACGGCGATCCACCATGTGGAGAACCCAGAGGATTACAATTACTTCGCTTCATGACACATACCGCGCTATTATGTAATTCAAATCTGAGCATGCATCAGCCCAGTCGTCTACGTGTGCAAGGCTGAGGAGACATACGAGATAGAAAAGCATGTCTTGCACTCGAATTTTTTAGTTCAGTTGGAAGACTAGACGCAAAGACGTCCATGAGATGTGCCTCTGCCTCAAGTAGATTGCGAAATGTCAATCGCAACGCGGCACAGGCGAGGCTCTTCACCCGGAGCGATTGTCTTACCGACGGCAGGAAGCTGTGATCAGACTTACTATGTCGAAATGGTGCTAATGAAGAGTTCACTGGCTGTGGAGACCTTCGCTTCGATCCTAGAGCGACCGCACACAGAACTTACCCAGTTGGGGCTAAGCCACAACCGACCGTTCACGAATCTCACTTCACGTAGACGTTGCCGCGGTCGAGAGGCTGAACGGATGGCCTAACCGTGAGCTCGCACTCACTCGGGACCGCTTCATGAGAGCTGGGATGAGGACGCTCCAGGTCCACCCAGCGTACGGCGTTATCAATTAACGCGAACCCGAACCTGTGCCCAGACGGCGAGGATCAATAGACAGCATGTCAAAAATCCACGAACTTTGAATTCAACGATCTAATAGACGTACCTTATGTCGTTGCGATCGGCTTGAGTGAACGTTGAGGGTCCCGAAATGAACGCGTTGGCGTACTGGAGATGTCCAGGATGAACAAATGACGAGAAAAAGCAAGGTCGAGCAAAGTGAACGTGAGCTGCAGAAGTAAATCATCATAATTCACGCCAATTAGGGGGCTGAACAAAGGATGTATTGATATGCGGCAAAGGCGAAAGATGGGGGATGTGAGTCGATAAGAGAAAAGTGAGAAATAGAAGGCGCCGGAAGAGGCTGGTTGCAATACCATAGGACAGTCAACACGGGAGAGAAGGCGAACGAGTCAGACACGAACTAGGAAGACATATAGGGATTGAGGAACTTACTCGATACCGCGTATATGACGAACGCGAGAACCACAATCAATTATGCTGCAGGGAGCGGGCTCCATCAGAGCCTCACTCGTATTACCCGCGGGACGAAGATTCCTGCGATTCGGGACTCCCTGACATTAGACTTGCCAGACGTTTTGCGGAGTTGGTCATGGCCTCGCGATTGATAACCTGCCCAATTCGTGTCCAGAATCTCAAACGCCAGAGTGGGTGCTGGCAAGTGGACTGTCCTCGGGCATGAAACGTAAATGACATGAAACATAGATGAGAGCTCTCCTTAGGGCTGACCGGCATCTCCTGTAACTCACGTTGGGTGGAATTCACCTCGGTGAACGCAGACCTTGATGGCGGCGCTCCTAGTCTTCGAGAATTCAGTGGCAAAGCCCACGCGACCTTCGATGGAGAATGTAGGGAGTCCAGGAAAGAGGTACGGAGGAAAAAAGATAGGGGGAAGCGCAAAGGTGCTTTCATCCTACTCAATGAATACAATCAGTGAAATATCATGTAAGAACTTGGGGAAGAGAGGGAATAGGACTGAAAGAGAAGCGTAAACCGAAACGAAAGGGTTCTGTCACCTTTTCTTCGACGTCGAGAGGTTACTCGAGCACGCTCAAGAAGGATTATCGATCCCAGATTGACGGAAGACGACCCACCGCGAGCCGAGACAAATCAGACGTTGAGGACGCTCACCTTAGAGCCGTGGCCATGAGAGACACCTCCCGAAATCGAGATCAGAGTCCCGTCCCTATAGACCATCCGCTCCCCAGGCAGCCTGATGAGGAGTGGGTGAATCTCGAGGGCGACGGTTCGTGATTCCCGTGGCAGGGCAGCGTGATTAGTACGAATTTTGTGATGAGGGAGGAGGGAAGAGAACGGACGTGTGAAGGGATGGCCCCACGGTGTGAGAAGGTGGAGAGTGAGACGAAAGGGAAGCCGGACGAACCGAGAGAACGCAACGTCTGTGAAGGGAGCTCGGGCGTTCATCACGCCTATCCGGAGAAGGCGAGATAGGCACCGCCTCGACAGGAGTTCTACGCCAGAGGAACGAGACCCTGGTTCTCCCAGATACACCTGGTCGGTTCTCAAATCCGAAGGCACCTTCTTCATCGCAGAGACGATGGATGGGGAAGATCAGGTGGGTTGAAGACTCGGATTCAGGATGCTCAGTACTGGGCGGGACGAAGACGCGAGCCGAGAAGCTAGATATGAGCCCAATTTTTGGCCCATAATTTTTAGATACAGATAGATGACAGAGCGCTACCTGAGACAATGAGAGAGCATGATCGACGTTGAGGTTAGAGGTCAACTCTGAAGGCGGTCGCCTAGACCCTGAAGCCGTTGCCAAACATGCGCAACGTCAACTGGGTTTGGTCACTGGCGTCGAGCTGACTCCCGAGTGCCCCGACAGAAGCATGTACATAGGCCGCGTCTCTATTTCTAAACGAGAGCTTGAAAATATACAGAGTACAGGGTCAGAATTTCAGAGCTGTGCCTGATTTCTTACGCGACACACGAGACTTTCAGAAATTTGGTTCATTGTAGGAGTTAGATCAAATTTAAAACCGTGGAAGCATTGAAATATAAATAATTACTATCTGTAGTACCTTTTGCTCACATGAACCCTCCTCCAACTCCATGAGAGAGAGCTAACACCCAAGTATCTCTCCTCCTCGTACCCTTCGCGAG
>JANDKE010002159.1:0-10750 GCA_027627275.1 Coprinellus aureogranulatus | reverse complement strand
TCCGTCGCGATTCGCGAAATAATGCGCGACCAACAACTCATGGTTCTCCTCCTATGATTTCTCCTCATCTTCAATATTCAATGTTCTCCCTCGCCACCTCAACACTCGCATGCACACCCTATTCCCCTACTCATCCAATGATCAGTTGTATACTACCTCATTCGCATTAGAAACCTACCATTCGGATTTTTTATTTGAAGTATTTGTATGGCTCCTTTGTCGACTATTTATCATCTTGGTTAGGCCTTCCTGTATAGAAGGGTATGTAAAATGCAACGCACTTGCGAATTGACCAATCCTTTTGACCTCTGAATCTCCCTCCGAACCCACTGCCCAAATCCGCTGCGGAACAGCGCTCGAGTTGACAGTCTACTGGGCCGCAGTCGAAAGGTGTACAGTTCGTGATGTAAACATCACGAGTAGTCATGAGCGCTGGGTGTCTGAGCGCTGGCACTCGCCTGGTGACAACGCCGCACCCATCCCGCAGGATCCCAACACGAACCCCGCGAGCGCTCTTCCTCAGACCGGCAAGTCACCACTACGTTCCTTCACCAGCTGCGCAAGGGGGGCAGAGAACATTCAATAGCCTATATATGACTCATTTAGACGCTATACGAAGCCAATTCAGCTGAGCGCTCACCTGCGCATCAGTGCAAAGTTCAATCGGCAGGCGGGATTTCCGAGAATGGTCGGCATATGCAGAAACATCGATTTTATGGCTCATTTGTGAGCGCCAGAACCTCCTGGAGTTTTCGAGAGGATCGAATGAGGGAAAAGAGCAAGGGTAGAGAGCCCAGGAAGCGAGAACATGGTGGTGTGGATGCAAGAGACAAGAAAACTTCATGGGCGCTGGAACGCCAGGATCAGGCTGTATTTACCGGTCCAGCCGGAATATATGGGGCTGCCGTAACGTCTGCGCTCACTTCCATCTCTGGCAGCCTTTCCTCAATCCAGTCTTGGGCGCGCTGTGTTCTCGGGCGTTAAGGCACCCAGAATGCCGCCCAAAGGGCGCCCAAGGTCAGTATTTGAACAATTGGGACAGGATATCACGTCAAAATTGGGTTCCTTCTCTTCCTTCGCCCTTCACNTTCGGCTCTNCCATGGGCGCTCACTTCCCCTGGCCCTCATCGCCGCCCNGTCTCTGTCATCTNANCCTCGGAGAAAGGGNAAGGGAGGGCTAGATGGGGTTGACGCCTNGTAATGGCCACGACCGCCCAGCACAAGAAGTGTCCAGCGCTCAGCGCCCAAGACGTTTATAGTTGTATGCGAAGATTCGAAGTCGGAGAAGTTGGGTAGCTCGGTCNAGGCTGATGNTTCTGGGGTATATAAGNGTACGCGATATCTTCATTATCTGGATGAACTCNCTCATCCCTTGANTNCNGGCAGTTCCGTCATCNTCCCTCANAGTTNTCATTCAAAACGGCCCACTAGCACAAGTTCAATACATTATCCTCGACGCGATCGCCCGAAATCCTCANCCTTGCATATAAGGAGGGGGTTGTGCATGAATGCGATGTGAGTGCGATAGAGTGAATNTGGTGAGCCCTTGCTCCCGCTCCAGTTTGAAGACCGTTCCACAAGCAGTACGACCGTAACGGTGAGAGGGCTCTTGGCTGCTGGACGAAGTCAGAAAAAGTTCTCATCGTTTGTGAGTACACTTCTTATTCCGCTTGAGCCACTTGCCCTCAATTCATGAACAGCGTCTTATTAGCTCCTCGCCCTAGATTTTATGGCGGCCCTGACACAAACTCAGATCTCCTCAGAGCCTTTTTCGCCTCCCAGTCGATGGGGTTCCCGGTCACAACGATGTAGAAGCTTCAACAGCATAAACCATCTTTGGCTGCCTTTGTGCCCAACTACGCCTCTGTTCCCGTGTATCCTGTTGCTCATCGCCTGCCATCAACACCGTCAGTGGTCTTCCAACGAATCAAGGGATCGCCTTCGTCTTCTACAAATCTTATGGGGTTCTCCCTTCCATATGTCCAACAGATTTCTGCGAAAGGTCTCTTGCTTCTCGCCGCCATGATACCTGAGTTCGCCGTATCGAACAACGAAGGTCTTGCCATGTCTGCCGCCCTCGAGCCTTCCCNGTCACTTCCGTTGTCTTCGCCTTCCCTTCACTTCGACTTCGTCAAACTCAATCGGTTGCCTCGTTCACATTGGGACGGAAGGACAAAATCCGTGAACCCACGGTCTGGCAGGGCTTCCCGCCATGTGTCTCCCTCCAGGCCGGAACCTTTACGCCATTGCCATCTTCGACAGACATCCGTCCGACAACATAGGTGGTTCGTGTCAAGATCGCGTCCTCCGACGACCAAGGACTCTTGCAGCAATATCACCCTAAGCGAATATTNCACGGGATGTCGCGGTCGTGGCGACGACGTCAAGGAGCCCCTGTGCAAGGGAGCCTCTCTCGAGCTCCGACCGCCGGTGCACTAACTCCCGTTGATTTGTCTGGCAACTCTCATCATGGACTTCCTTCGGAGCCTTCGGTATACTCCTATGTCCCACTATGCCGACATGGGGTCTTCCCGCTTTCTTTCTGTTGCCTGGGATGTCAACGGACCCATATGAACTGTACTAGGATTTGATGGTCCTTGTGTTCTAGGTCCAACGCATTTCCAGGGTTCCATTCTACGATTCGTCGCCGTGGTCCCCTTCGCAGATATCGGCGCATATCTGCCTGTTGCGGGCACGGTTAGACTGCTACTACTTGCCAATACAGACAAATCTCATTTGATGCGGTTTCAAGTATGGCGACCACTTTACCTGCGATTGTTGAGCGCAGCCTCAGTTCCATCTGCACCTTCTTATGAGTACGGCATTTACTAGAAACGGCAAGTTCTAAGAACACGATGAATGTCTGATGATTTTCATTGGGGCTCTTTCCGCGAAATACCTTGGCCAAATGGTGGCGCCATTCAACAGCGGCAGTGCACCACGGGGTCTTCGAGAGGCAGACGTACGTGGATTTCGGACTTGGAGATAGCGTCTTCGGTTGATTTTGGGTGTATTTTCTGAATATTCCTTGCACCCATGATGCCTGTTCGGCGTCTAATGCTCTGGTACAGGAGCCTCTAAGGTCATGCACGAGCTGCGTACTTTAATTTCCAGTGTCCCCGGACGACCTTATCCTATTCAACCTGCCTTTGAAGAAATAGGGCCTGATCAATCAAGCGCATTTGTACCAGGGATCTGGACCATTCCTGCTAACGCTTTTGTCAGGTAATCGAATTTCTTTCTACCCACGTCCAACACCGTGCGCCTTTATTCTTTTTGACTATGGATCCAACTGTCTGAGACAGAAATTCGGTGAGTCCTTTCCTTGGAAGGAAATTTACCTCTAAAACGTTTGTGGTGCGTGCGGTGGTATACTTGGTCGGTCTACTAGGAATCTGTCACATTTCCCGGTCTCGATCCTCCACCACGCGCCACCGTCCCTTCACNCGTCTTCTTGAGAGGGCAATCATGATCAACATGTGCGACCTCCTACGATAATAGTCCTTCTACCGTCTACCATCCTCTCCTGGGCGCGACTGCACTCACAGGTCGGGGTGTGTGCGAGCTGAAATCTAATAGAGTTTCGATCCAGGGCGAACATTTGAGCATATTTGAATTTATCGGTATCTTCCCAGTCGAAACACTTGGTGGGAGGAGTGTGTATTCGACCGAGGGCACGAACCCAAACATAACGAGCTTGATTATCACCAAGATGTTCGGCTGAACGGCACAAGATGGCCATCCCTTCCACACACACTATCACAATTCAATTCAATTGTACGCCGCTGCACTCTACCCCACCTGTGTCCTTGTCACTCTAAAATAAGGGACGGTAAGAATAGGCTGAACAGCTGAGGACGACAAGCGGAGCAAAAGGATCCAATGGCTCACAAGACGCCGGGACTTCCTGAACTCCTTCAAACAGTTGTTGCAGAGATTGAACTGCATTGGAGCTGGCGTTAGGTTGGCGTCAGGGTCCTAAAGTAAAACTCTGGCGTGTGTATCATAGACGGCATCGTCTGTAAGTACTTTATACATGTGGGGATGAAGAAGCTCAAATGCTCGTGGCCAGGGCCAAGCTGAATGGGAGCCAAGGCTCACGGAGTTTAGTGAAAGGGTTCTACTCCCGGCACCGATGCTCGAAGAGCTAAACACTCACACAGGGCTCGGGATCTCGTAAAGAGTGAGAACATCCAATTTTTTTAGTTCCAAATTCTAGACATGATCGCGTTAGAGCTGAGTACCCCAAAAGCGACGTCCCCAAAGTCCAATGCCGTGTTATCTAAACGCGTAAATCTCGCAACTATATCAGTCGTTGTCCGCGGTCCCCGACCACTTCTTTAGTAATGCCGCCTCAGCTATCTCCAGAACTGGAACCGGAACGCGATAGGAGCATCTNCTCATCCTATCCTCATGCGCGATTGNCCGGGTACNGAAGGGTAATACTCATCACGCAAGCGCGGCTCCATAGGCGCCCGTTNGTCTTCCTCATCCCCTGCAAGAANTAATATGCTACNTCCTCCNCAGAGTACTGGCGGTGCAGCAGAAAGCGACGATCTTGCACCTCACTTGCCNGTGTGCCACAGTCCGGCAAGGAGCATCAGATCAAAGCCTGCAAGCGAGCTCTCTGGGGCAGGCGATTAGCTCCCTTTGGCGTNCTGTGTGCCTTTAAAAGCTATGTGCGATGCTCCGCCGGCATAATCAGGGTTCCGTCCAAGCACAACCTACACNCAAATAGCACATTCGAGTTCGCCGACGCGCCCTCCTTGTGCGTTAGCAAAGCGGNGGTCGGGTGAGTGCNAGGCCCCCTAGAACGCGCTAGTANCTACCCACGNACCNAGGAGTTNGTTCAACTTTAANTCGGTAGAACCANTCGAAAATAACGAGAGCAAGTCCTCNCCTTNNGATCATCCGCTGATTGCAGGGTCGAATTNGTTTCAGACCTGTAGANAAATCATGGAACAGNGTATCANGAAGNTATACGTGACAAATTACAGCACTACTCCANCACGCATGATATCTTCAAGGCCCTGNATNNCTATGTTCNGTGAANCACACTTGTCTATGGCCAGAGGGGCGTCTTGCGGNATCGTANTAGCGTCAGACACAATCANACATAGTCACTGTAGGGTAGGGCCTGTNGNCNGGCCNACTAGACTCTGTTGACACCGTGACCCNANAANCTACCNNAGATCGCTCTTNNACNCANTNTGCATCCTCACCGGCACCNCCGAGTGGAAAANATTCACNACCCTGACGCCGACAATACGAGCCTGGAATCATAGNATGCATTGCACAAATCAAGGGTTATACAGGGTGATCACATACACGAGAAGCCCGATCGACGCANNAACTGCANTGCTTNCAACAAATAGAGGGACGCCCGCCATATGCATTACCAGAGAGANGAAAAGAAGGAGAAAAAGGTGTCCATATGCTCATCATCATCTCANNCCATCACTTACAGGTATANACACAAGCGCCCACAACNCTCCAACCANATGGGATGTCGCCCGCGTTTCCAGCGCCCANCNCCTCNCNCCCAACAGCAATGACACNAAGAAGGTCAGTCGGACCCAACCACAGAAGAANATCCCTACATCTCCGACCACCTCAAACCCACGTTCACCGCCATCGCCAAAAAGAACACGACGCACAGCACAGTCGGGCCATACTTNTCATAGTACAACCCTTCCGCACTTCTCTCCCTCAGTCGGTAACTCCTGTACAAAAAGATCCCCGCACTATACGCAATCGCCAGTAGNGAGCATAAGGTGAAGAACGCCGCACTGATGAGCCCGCGGGTATCGTTGGCAGGCACAAAGTTGAGCAGGGTAGTTGCGATGGTCCCAATGAAGACTGCGTTGTTCAGCCATTTCTGGTGTTTGCGTTATCCGTCATGGTCATGGTTGGGAGGGGAACGGAAAGGAAGAACGAAGGGAAGGATCCGTCGATACCCCGATTCCCAAATGAATGAAAGTCGGTCAAGAAAAGGAAGGAAGGAAAGATAGAAAGAAGTAACAGATGATCGCCACGGAAGTTGAGTTTGGGAAGTCGTCCCAGCCGGAGATGAAGCCAGGCCGACGAGGCACAGAGGATAACAGCAAAGATAGTTGCCAGAGCAGTGGAAATGAAGTGGCCGTCGAATTAGGAGTGTGGTCATAAGGAGGAGAAATCGTCAGCGTCCGATCACACACCCAAAAGCAGTGGAAGACGGAAAGACAAAGAGACAAAGCTGCCAAGTATCGCGCGTCCAAGTAGGCAGGACGTGCGAGCACGAATGCGCGGCAGGGCTTTGGGTCCGCGATAACATCCTGGGCATGAAAAGAGCCCGAAGGAACAGAAATAGGATCGAAAGGACAAGTAAACTCACCAGGAAAGTACGTTCAGCAGCAAAGTACACCTTTGGCTCGATTCTCACAGGCACCGCGATCTTCTTTCCCTCTGGCGCATGCCAACTACGATCCAAGATCCTATCGTCCGCAGGAGCCTTCGACGGACCTGCCATCGCAGACTCCTCCTCTGCGACATCAGGTCTTTGGGTCCCGGTTTCCCCACTGGCGTTGCCTAGGCCATGGGACCCATTCCCCTGCGGCTCGTGCTCGCTACCCTGCTGCTCCTTCGCCTTATGCAGCTTGTCCTTCAACGTTTCATCGAACGCCGACGACGGAGCCAATGGATCGATAGCTAGGGCCTTGGTCTTGAGCTTCCTAACAATGGTCGACCTATCACGGGTATATTTGGGACGGCGTGGACGCGGACTGGGCGAGTGACCCGCATCGCTGGTGTTGCCAGAAAAGGTTTCCTCCGCGGTATCTCTCGCCTTGCCGTTCCTGTCACTGTAGCTCTGGGACTGCTGAGCTTGTTGTTCCTCTTCTTGACGTCGCTCTTTGAGCATCTGCTCACGATATGCGATAGCAGCGTTGACTTCGGCGCCGCTTAGACCCATACGCCTGCCTTCATCCTTTGCAGGGGCAAGAACACCATCGTACTCATCATCTTCACCTTCAGACAAAGGTTCAGTGTATTCAGGGCCTTCGGGAGTATGGCTGCCAGTTGAAGAACTCCTGCGACCTGACGCGGAGGCGCGAGAAGAGGTTGGTGCGGGACGCTCGATGACACTGAGGTAGCCGGTATCCTCCTTGACGATACTGACGTCCACTGCAAGGGACTTTAGCAAGTACAGAGCAAGCTAGAAACTGATGGCATACTCTGAGGAAGCCAGAAAGGCACAAGGTCGACGCGAGAAGGCAAAAGGGTTGCACATCCATGAATAAATTTACTAAAGGCGCGTCAATGGGACGTTTGAAGAAAGCCAGTTCTGAAACTGACCTGAACTTCGGAACGGCTTCAACAAGATGCGACTGCACCAAGTCCTGAACCCACTGAGGCGGCTGCTGACCAAACTGAGTCTGAAGCTTAACTTCAAGCACACCATACTTGAAAATCTCCTTGTCTTCCGGAGCAACTTGGTCGAACGGGAAGTCAATCCCAATATCCGTACGACGCCAATTATCTCCCGAACGCTGCTTTCCATCCCAATTATCCTCCCGGATCAAAGTGAGCTCAGTGTCGAGAGAGATTCGAACACGAGCGTCACCAGGGAGCTGGAACGCAGTCCGATTATAGAACGAACGCATAACTGGTCAAGCCGACGGGTCATTTAGCCGGCATTACAGAACATTGGAGCTCTAGCCACATACCTGGTACCAGATTCTTCGTAAGAACGGCATACTGCACTTCGTTTGCCAGTTGGATCATGCCATCCACTTCCTGCTGGCTCTTCTTGCCCTTCTTGACTAGTTCCTGGAAGTCGGCGTCGACGGTATACTCCCCCCGAAGGAAGGGATTGACCAAATGTTCCTTCAAGGGGAAACGAGCCTTGACGGACTTCTCACCCGTCCAGTCTTCGCGATGTGTCTTCCTCTCCACGAATATCTATAGAAAACGTAATCGATAACGAGGAGCGTTCAGACTACGGAAGGTGCTTACCGTCTTGTTATCCACATCGCCGTACCACCGCAGACGGATGGCTTCAGCGCCTTCAGTCTTCTCCAAACGGCCAAGGTACAACTCCAAGTCCTCGTTATCGAAATAGATGGAAGTAATCGCAGCGTCCTTGGGTTCGAACTCCTTATCCGGATTGAAGACTGCCAGACCCACGTCAGGTGTGTGAAGAGAAGAGCAGTATTCGCGGGAGAACCACCACTGACCTAGCACGGGCAAGTGCCGCAAGATGGCCAGTTTCAATGGGACCAAGTTGTCGGGGTGTACCTGGCTCGAGCGTGAGATGGGCTGGACCCTGCCTCTCTAGGTGCGCACGTACCCAGTACTTGGTCGTCTGACGAACGAAGGCACTTTGGTTGCCACCTGCACTGGCGTCACCCTCGACGGGGTGNCCNCGAGTNCGGACGAGGTCGTAGAGTTTGGAGAGCTTGACNATCAANGCGTCCCANTTGTACTTGTANAATGGCTTCTTCTCCANGTANTCTTGGATGAATGAGGACTTGAGTTGATACTTGGTTTGTTTCTGGACGACGANAGNATTAGTNNGANATTGAGGGGTAGCGCACNGCTACGCACATCATGTTTCTTCAAGATCTTCATGAANCCAGTGATGTTGAGCTTGGTGTANAGAGCGAGATCNTGTACGTCCGCAACGAGCGTCGCGACTTCCTCTTCGAGGCGATGGAAGGCATCCTCGAGTGCGTCATACGAAGCGTCNGATTCATGGCCNTCGTCGCTCAAGTCATCATCNGAACCACCGTCCTGAGCGTATGGATCATGATCTGCCTGNTGTTCCTCNACATCCCCAGAGGACGTCGGCCTAGAATGGTGATCGCGGTCGCGNTCTGTCTCTAGCTCTTCCGCTACTAGCTTTTTGACGTCCTTTTCGGCTTCGCGGATGCGCTTCGAGAGCTCGGAGGTCTGAGGAACGTGCAGATCAGTACGGCGAAGTCCTCGGACGTTGGCGAAAATGTGGTCGTGTGCCGCAAATAATGCGTAACGTCATGCGTGGTAGAGGTCGGTCGGGCGACGCACGAGGATAGACAGGGGAGGAGGCGGCTCTCGGATGGCTGACAACATGCGAAACGCTGCTGCGCAGCAGTCCAGGGGCGTGGCCGACCAAGACTTGTGGCGTATGTTGTAGAGGGGTGCTCACCTTTTCCTTCTTGAAAGTCGTGGATCTTATCGAGCTCCCTGGTGAGCATGTCCTTGAAGACCTCTTCATCCTTGTCGTTCCAGTTGTGCGTCGTTGTTCGGTTCTGGGACAAATGTCACTGACGAGTAACATNATNCCTCGTATGTCGTACCTTGAGCTCGCGCTTAAGTCCGTTGTAGTCGAGGTACCATGGCTTCCACTCGCTGTACAGGTCGGTCTNGACGGGGTCATTAGCGCNCNNGACGAGAAATGTATAGACATACGCTAATCTTTGTGCCAAANTTCATGCTGNGCGGGGGTGNGGGGAACNANCGGAAGGAACTGGAGGGTTGTGTCAGAGGGCGCAGAACATATCGACGAACTGTACGCACGTTCGTGAGGGAGAGCGTCCGCGACGTCAGTGTGAAGGGACTGTGTGGGAATCTTGACTTCATCAGGGGCTGGCTCTCCATGTGACTGTCTGTCTCCGTTTTTCGATCGTCGCGTCCTGACCGTCATGGCGCCAGGCTCTCCTCCGACTGACCATCCCCCAAATGGCCAAGACGCGCCCGACGGTGCTATCCAGCGCACAAAGATNCTNCTGCTCGGCCTCAGGAGGTGCGCTCNACNNNTNTAGTCNCCAAATCGTACTGACTCGAACGCCACAGGGCAGGCAAGACGTCGATTCTNGAGGTCCTCTTCAACCAACTGCAGCCGAAGCAAACGTTCTACCTCGAGACAACGATGCGCATCGTCAAGCACCAGGTCGAGTGAGCAGCNCNGAGCTTTCAGTCCAGGCACAGTGACTCTAACCGTCGACGCTCTAGCACAGTCATNCCCCTGGAGATATGGGACACACCAGCGAACGTTACNGCNGAGAGTCTGGGAGTGCCGTTGTCTGACTTTTCCTCTATCATATTNGTGATAGACATCAGAGTGAGTTTGGCTCTTGCTTTGATTGCTNTGTCCTTACCGTATACGTTCCGAAGGACCTGTACAACCAGCCCATCTCAAANCTCGTCGAGTTTATCGTCGCTGCGAACAAGGCCAAGTCCGACATTCCAATCGAGGTNTTTGTGCATAAAGCGGAGAAGCTNCAGGAGGAGGATAAGATTGGTGCGTGTCATCGTTCCTCTACNTGTGANNCTCACCTNANNNCCTGCAGAGAACTACAGGCAAATCAATGACCGNGTTCTTGACCGNCTTATAGANCTCGATCCCGACTANGAACACCTCAACATCAACTTCCACCTTACCTCCGTCTACGACCATTCGCTTCATGAATCCTTTTCAAAAGTGCTGCAGAAGCTGGTGGAATCGCTACCTTACCTNGAAGGTCTCTTAAACGTATTCTGCACGGTACGTGATTNCCCCATCNAATGTCGCCATTNCNAAGCTCNCANCCCACAGAATTCGCAATCCCCAAAGGCCTTCCTGTTCGATATTCGCTCCCGACTATATGTCGCAACCGACGCATCCCCGGTGGACTCGGCAACGCACAATCTATGCTGTGATTATCTNGCGATGCTCAATTCNTTCGGACCTCTATACAAGTAAGCACGTTGCGGCGTTTCCTTACTCAGCTGGCGCTTATTCTGCTTAGGTCGA
>JANDKE010002158.1:0-10753 GCA_027627275.1 Coprinellus aureogranulatus | reverse complement strand
GATTACGGCAGGTATAAAGCGACCCCGTGAGGATACGAACGCCTCTACTGCGCCGGCTCCCGTTCGAAGGCGCGTTGAGGAGCAAAGGCCACTGCAGAGAGACGCACCCGCTATACCTCCCTCTCCTCAGCTTGGAGAGCCCGCCTCGCCGAACCAAGCATGGGCGGAGGAATGGAGCCGTAATGCAGTTTACAGCGGGTCTCCTGGATCCGCATCTCGTCCCGTCGTCGTTCTCTGTGACTCTTCCGAAGCGTCAAGCACATACCTCTGGTGGCGACGAGGGTCCTGCTAAACTGGCTTCGAGGCTTTCCGACGCGCGCACCGTCACTGAGAACCAAGCTCATCATGGGCGTCAACAACCGAGGCAGCCACCCGTCACGAATCAGCAGAGTCGTAGCAATCCCTCTTCTCGATATAACTCTCCGGCCATTGAGGCTTCGCCATCTGCACCTTCGCTCTTGCAACGATTTGGAGATTCTTCGGTCAGTCAGACGCCTCGCAGCGCTGGGCCGAATTCACGCGGACGCGGGGGGCACCGTGGTGGGCACGGGAGAGGAAGAGGTGGTGGAAGCGGAGGAGGTGGGGGACAGTCCCATCAGTCACTCAACAACCGGATCTCATCGTCTGGCTCCCAACCCGTCTCACTCTTGCAACGTATTCGCCAAGATTAAGGTGGGTGCGACGTGTGTCCCCTTACTCGAATGGGTTAGTCCTGACGCCTTACATTCTCGTCTTAGGTAAAATGAAACGGTTCGAAACCTGATAGAATGCAGGTATGCGTATAGTAAGCTCTCACTTATCGTTTTAGTGCTGGCAATGAAGGCCAGCTTCCGATGAGTAGTCCATTAGAAATAGAATAAATGTTCCTCCGTCCGCCTAGCAGTGTATCCTATAGCATCACTCTACAAGCCATGTGAAATAACGTCCCCTTGAAATCCATCAGTTACCACCGCAGATTGAGAGCTCCCGCATCTCGCTCAAAACACCTTCCACCTGCGCGTCGAGCTGACCTGCTGCATAGTCGTCCCGTACGTTATCAGCGAAGTACCTGAATGCACGGAAAGGGGCGTATCAGTATGTCGGGAAGGACGACCACTGGCACGAATTGTCCACGCACCGTTGTACACCGCTGAGCTTCTCATAACCCTCTTCAGCGAATTTCGACTGCATGCGAATCATCGCTTCGAAGCTGGGGTCGAAGTAGGGCACCCGGAGATCGAGGAATTGAGGGAGTTCGTTGATCAATTGGTCGTTGAGCATCTTGTAGACTTCTTCAGCCTCGTTCTTCTCTTGCTCTGCCTGTAATTCGTTCAAAGGTTTAGACTGGTTTATAGGTCCGAATTAGAGAAGAGAATGCGCACTCTAGGGAGTTTGGTTGGGTCCTCTGGGGGCTTGCTCAGAAGTTTGTCGTACTTGCTGCGGGCAGAGTCGTAGTCGAGGAGCTACGGACGAGGTGCATATGAGGTTGTGTATGTAATGCTCAATGTCAAGGAACTGCACCTTCTTGTTGCGCTTGTTAATGTGCTCGTTGACTACAGGGAAGTAAGCTGCCATCTTCCCAACGGGCTCGAGGATGGCCGTGCGGTATGGTACGTCCTGAAAGCACAAGGTTATGTCGGTCACTCGTATAGCCCGGCTAACATGGTGTATGGAGACGCACCAATTCCCGGTTGAAGCTGGCGTCCAGGTCGTCCGCAGCTCGTTTGTAGGCGTGGCCAGCCATAGCACCTTCCGACCCGCGTTCTGCTCCGCCATAGAACACCTCGATGGTGTCGGCGATTCTACCTTGGGCTTGCATCATCGCTGTAAAGGATAGCTGGGTAAATCAATGCAATTCCACCTTAAATATAGGTGCAATGCGCACCTTTCATAGCGTCCCAGTACGCCTTGCTGTCCTTCTGGAGGGCTTGACATTCCTTCTCGAATCTAACGTCGTGATGCCATTTGAGCAAGCGCCTTCCGATGCTTTGGCTGGACGTACGTTCGGTACTTCTNCTCTTCCTCAACAAACCCTCGGTCGACTGTTCGCTCGATCTGACCTGTTTTCTGAAGGAGCTATGGTAGGGTACCCGTATCAGTTGACGTAGTCCTCGACGAGACTGGCAATGATGTAGTGGGTTACTGACAGTCGTTCCAGCTCTACTGACTGACTTCTTGAAGCTAAGGCCTTGTCAGAGAANGCAAGCTTCCGTATAGATCAGACACTCACCCGTTCCAGCTCATGGTGAACGGTTTGTGCGCGGAGAGGGTTAAGGGAGGTCGTGGTTAGGTCGAGAGGATCGCTGCGCTCNATCTAGGGGCTGCTTAGTCAGCGAGNATAGGAGTGGGTCTNAGCCTGTCTTGCAGAGGCCTTGCAGAACAACGANNNTCCTCGTCTTATCCCGCATCCTGCAGTGACTTGCCGAATGGTGGAGGCCGCTCTTGATAATAAGCTCATGACATGTGCGCATTATATTCATCCTCNTTTGTTATAACAACTGCAAGTCAAACGTCAAGCGGAAATTGGGAATGACACACTGGCACGCTCATACGGTGCGTTGGGTAGAATACCGTCGAAGGTCCATGGAAANAGGACTAAAGAGCCCACGTCGTTCGAACGGCGCTACTGCACTCAAGNTTGGGGCGGCNCNAGNAGCGGGANCTCCCATTCTAGCTGTCAGTCGCACCTCGATCGGCTCCCTGGTCAAGGATGACGATCGAGGATTCGGTCCTCGGTCTCCACAAAGATTGTGGGGGAGGTGACTCGTATATAACAGGTCAACGTNGTTCATTTCNCCCCCTCACTTTATGCTTCGTAATGTCCCCAAGCTCTTCGTCAGAATGGGCAGCCTGGCAGTCACCAACAGCGCTCCTTTGCGTCGGAGCGGTCGTGCGCAAGCGCTACGCTCGATGGCGACGACTAGGGCGGCGTTGCTGCAGGAGACCGAGGACGCTGGNGTGTTTTCTGCTAGCATCGCGGAGGCGCAGGTAGACGTTCGCGTGGAANCGGTGAACCNCCGGAAGAGAAGAAAGGGGAGCNTTGGNACATTGGGGTCAGGNCAGACTGANGTCGACGACGTCTCAACAAAACCCANCAAGAANCGGAAGGCCAACAAAAAGGCGACTACGGCTGAAGGNCTGGACGATGNTACGTCGAAAGGAGTTGAAGTTGACGGGAAGCCNACAGGAGCCAAGAAGAAGAAGAAAAGGAGCAAGAAATCTACTNCNGCNANGGAACCCGAGGAAANGATAGGAACCGTGAACGAAGACGGGGAGATTCTTGAAGGNGCTCCAGTCAAGGTCAAGAGGAGGCGGAAGNTCCAGGAAGAGCCTGTGTATATCATCCCTGACGTCGAGAAGAAGGTGACGACGTTCAAGGGCAGGTTAGGTGAGTCNGCTCAACCCTTNCGTCCTCTGTGCCATCAACTNAGGCATCGCGNTCCGGTGCAGGCTACGCGTGTTTGAACACTGTACTAAGGAATAAGAAGCCAGCAGCGGACTCTGTGTTCTGCTCGAGGACGTGCAGGTAGNTGTNGTCNCTGANAGACTCGAGAGACNTNACTTAACGTCAGCCCTCTCNCAGGATCGATTCAATAAAGAAGAACGGTNTGGAATGGGTTAAGGATCTNGGGCGAAAGAACGTTCAAGACCTCCTCACTATGATCCAATGGAACGAGGACAANGTGAGGCAATACAAAGCCATCTACGTTCACCNCGCTGACGTCCGCCCCACAGAACATNAAGTTCATGCGCCTCTCCTCGGAGATGTTTCCCTTCGCCTCGCACCCCAAGTATGGTTACAGTCTTGAGTACTGCTCCGACCTGTTAGCTCAGGCCGGGGCATTGGCGAAGAAGTACGGTCATCGGTTGACGGTGCATCCTGGCCAATTCACGCAGCTGGGCAGTAACAAGCCTGCTGTGATAGACTCTGCAATACGTGAATTGGAATATCACTGCCAGATGCTGGATTTNATGGGTATAGGACCGGATGGGGTGATGATCGTGCATGTAGGTGAANTCTNACTTGTTTCNCAGTNGCGACTGATCATGGTGCTCAGGGCGGTGGAGTGTATGAGGATAAGGAGGCTACGATTGCACGAATAAAGAATACGATATCCCAAAGGCTGCCTGCTAACGTTAGGGCACGACTTGTCCTCGAGAATGACGAGATGTGTTACAATGCGGAAGAACTCCTGGGCATCTGCGAAGAACTTGATGTGCCNCTGGTATTTGGTGCGTATGGGACCATTGGNTAGTACATTCNTTATTCAANGCAGCTTTNCTGCGCAGACTACCANCACGACATGTTGAATCCCTCTTNNATNCCACCATCNGCAATCATTGCTCGAGCGAATGCCATCTTCGCGAAGCGTGGTATCAAGCCGAAGCAGCANTTGAGNGAGCCAAGGCCAGGNGCAGTGACGCTCATGGAACGGCGAGCTCACGCNGATCGTTGCGAAACTCTTCCTCCCGACTTGCCAGACGACATGGGTAAGATTCGATTTAGCCACGGAATTCCCTCANAGGTTAANTGACGCNGNTCTCCNCTTCCCAGATNTGATGATAGAGGCCAANGACAANGAACAAGCNGTCCTNCACCTCTACCGGATGTACGATTTNCAACCNGTCAAACACGGTANGCCNCATCCTNNNNCATCATGGTNCNTTNCTCATATTNGATGTCAGANTCNCTCCGCCCACCTGCNGCNAATCAGACGAAGGAGACGAAAGGGCGCAAGTCCAATAAGGCAGCCAAGGGAGCACAGTCTCCCNCCAAGAAGAAGCGTAAATCCAAGGCCTGTGTTAGCGACGAGGAGGCAAGTGAGGAAGGANGCTGGTCTGGAGGGGAAGGTCCCGANCAGGAAGATTGCTGTGCTAGCGACTTGGATGCACAGCTGGACAACATGGAGGACGAGCCAAAGTTTGTCGACGGACCTGAGTCTGAACCGGCCACTCCAGGACCTAGGACGAGGNGGACGAGGGGGNAAGGTCGTGTGGCCGTAGAGTAACATGTCCTCTGTCGATTAACCCTCTGCTTCNGAACCGATGCGAATGCGACTCNTAGCTTGCGCCAGGGTTATCNAGGACAGTCCCAATTNCANGCCAGNCGGACNCATGTAACTCGATTGCANAATATACGATAATNTACCGAAAGTTGTGNGTCGACATTTAATATTNAGCAGAACACGAATTCGTAAAGCGTGGCCTTCTTCCCAGCACCAACCCGAGCAGCCGCAGCGGCATTCTTCCTTCTACCTTTCCGCGTCCGANCAGGCGATCGAGATGGGCTCGATGCNGACCGCATCATACGCCGCGAAGAGGCNCTGAGTGGGTAAGGGCGGTGNAGNGGCCGAAGAGCNTGGGGCGACANCTCGACCTGGGTGACAGTNCTNTCGGNGTCGGCNTGATCCTCTNCCACGGATTCTAGNGTCAACTCTTCCATCCCNTGCTCTATTTCCATGTCAAGCTCGTTGCTCGACTCTACGTCCGCGTCCGCNTCTACCAANGACCANGTCTCCACGTCCGAGTTGGGTGGCTCCTCAACAGGTGAAAGGCCACGATCGTAGCCGCCGCCGTTGGNAAGAGAACCNGCAGAGCTCTCNGANATNGAGCTNAGAGCGGGAGAGGGAGGTACNGGNTCTATNTCTGACTCGAAGTCGCGGTCTGAAAGGAAGTCNGACTCGATGTTGCTCTCNGTGTTGGAGTTGTAGTCGANNTCAGTNGTCGGTGGNGTGTCAAGAGCTCCTCGAGCNTGGTGGTCGGGCCGGGTAACGTTNGGACGAAGGAGNTAGGTAAGACGCTCATCGCCCACTCCTTTGCCTGCGCANATATTGTCAGATGGGTNAACCNNCACNNCTACNGCNNATGANAGCGAGGGNACTCNGANACTTACTGAAGCTGACAACTTCATGATACCTNGCTACACAGTGCACGACATATCTCGCGAATGCGTCCTCAGGGATCCTCCACACCAACTGTAAAGGAGTTCTCGCCACCTCCAACACAACGCCTGTCTCGCCTACTAACCTGCCACCAGCCTCTCCGTCCCGAGCCTCATGCCTTCCAAGCAAAGTCACTCCAGCACCATCCGGGTTCAACAATGTCCCTCCGTGACCNAGCCATCCCATCATCTCGCCCTCNATATCGCGAATCANGGCACCNGCNCTNCCGCCTTGTCTCTTGAGCTCTTTCCTCATCCCTTTGAGNCTAAGAGAGAAACGACCTGCNTTGGCAGAAGAGGGGTTTGTGGGAGGTGGGGCGGTTGCGACGGGAAGTTTCACCGTTCTNGGCAAGAAGGCGGGCAGGGGTTCAGGGAAGGTGGGACGCAGTTGAGGTGCAGGGATAGCATAGTCNCGNTTNGTAGCANCNACGATATGTGGNTTGCCNACAAACTGGGCTAGACAACCGGCGAGGAGGATGGCNAGGNCATAAATGTCAAAGCACCATGNACATAGATNGNCATNACGGACCGTTATCTTTGCGTCGAACCCATCGCTTTCCTTCGTTATTATCTCGTTTTCGGAGGGCTGCTGTCGAACTACGAGCTCGGGGCACCTCNCTGTCATGTAGCCCTTGCAAATGGGCAAATCGGCTGGTCAAGCCAGGATTGCGGAGGATGGCTGGGAAGGAGAGGACAGGGGCGCTGGGCTGTGTGGGTNCCACCGATATTTCAGCCATANNTTGAACAGAGGGTGAGCNGTATTAGACGCGCAGAAGTNCAGAGCGAGNGAGCCTCTTGGTCGTCGNTAAATGAGAATGGAATGCACGGACCCGCAAGCGNCGGAAGCGCATCAGANCNAGTCATAGATAAGATAAGATGGACGATGGTAGATCTACAGAGATGGTAGGGTTTGAANGAGNGAGANAGAGTCCTTGCAATCNAGTATCCAGAATACANGGTNAACCCAGAAANGGGAAACCAATAGTACATACAATCAACCAGTGATAAGTCGAGCAAGCAGGTATAGAGTAGATCCTGTAAATCTCTGCGCATTGTCAGTACCCAGTCGTGNAGCGAAAGCCTACNACTCACAATGATATTCATGATGGCNGTGAAAGCGAGAATCATCAACANGTANCCTTTCGTCTTCGTGATNCCATTNCCAGGNGTGAAGGTATCAGGTGCATTGTTACTCAATATGATCACCAAGAGCAAACCCTGACGNAGNNNTCGTCAGCTCGGTCCCGCACATAACCCCCTGCNNGCANTACACTCACATTTGACAACACCCAAGCTAGGAGGACGTTCGTCCGCACAGTTGCATAGTAGTCCTTCGCAGCGGCCTCCTTCTCAGCAGGACTAGGCAGCCCTTTCGGTTTACTACTTTCAATAGGGACACGATCGCGCAGGTTCGCCAGCGACTCTTCGTATATGCTGTTCATGTCGACAGGCTCTGTNAGCATCTCGATGTCNACNTGCGAATGACTGTCCTGNAGGACAGCGCCNAGNTCNGTNTCNGGTGTGCTNTCCTGTTTTGTACCCCACGAGATGTCGTCCAGATTGCAGAAGGCGAAGCTGGNAGAGATGNCCGAGTTAGGCNAGTGAGGAAGGAAGGAAGTNGGANTGNACCCACATATTNAGAACGTTGATATACATGGGCGACAGCAGCATGTACTGCGCGAAGCTCGTAAACATGTGCCAGGGATCCATGGCGAGCAAGCTGCTGAATGCNTACACTGCGGTGCGACGGGGTTAAGCCAACAAAGATTGCGAGAGANATAGGGCTTGCACTTACACCCATACGTGATCAAAACGCTGAACACCATCGTCGAGTTNGCCGGTCCTCCCTCCATNNCNGCTTGAATTCCACATTTGATCGACGCGAACAGNAAGTAAACCATGAGGACAGCCATGCAGCCNGTCATGATCTGGTACTTNAGTTCTGACTGCCGNGGNTTNTTGTTCATNGANATGAGGAAGCAAGCNACGACNAGAGCNCCCATGATNAATTGTACGATNGTGTTCCAGTATGANATACCCTTCAANCCAAANGATCCATCNTCNAGNGATGTCGTCANGACCACGAAGAACAGGTAGAANTTTCCCTACAGTCANATTCGCAGTTAGCACTTCGCTTCAGNNAATACTNGAGGGGTGNACACACAATNGCGAACCACGANAANACNANGTTCACNATGTTATACACGGTCTCAACCATGAGCATGAACTTGCGTGCAAAGCTATGGCCACTGCTCATGATCTGACCCACATGTGCNATAGCGTAGGTNGCGGCGAAGAACGANCCGTTGAGCCACCGACGCCTTTGCGAGATNAACTCCGGAAGCGCNTCTGGGACNTCGGTCTCGCCGATGGCACCCTTCACGTATTTCAGNATCCAATTGCAGTTNTTCTTGGCNACGAGTTCGAAGCAAAGGATACGCTAANGGGNGGTAAGCANGCAGGGTAGNCAACAGGCTGAGATGTGCGCACGTCTTCAGCNAGATCTGTGAGTCAGGGNATCAGTATCGCNGGAATGAANGGCNGTGGCNAAGAGGTACGCACACATGTTNGAGGTGAAGATATCCGTGTCGCGACCNTGAAGAACCTCNCCCTTGAAGTACGATGCCAGGGGACCCTGTCCCGTNGAGTCGTTCTGCAATGCAATGTANCGGTATGCAGAGAAGGCTCCAGGCTGGCACATTTATGAGCATTCATCAACGNCTGGTTNTCAGTCATGTCGNGACATACCAAGACACTGATATAGCCGAANATCGACTCTGTAGGCTTGTCCAAGATACAACTGATCTTGTATTCAAAGTTCTGCGCAGCAACTGCGATCTGTCAGAACGGAAGTGTTGGTGAAANAGNGGGAGATAGCCCACCGAGNGGATTCAANAGAGCCGACCAATTCTTGCCCTTGTAAACAGCGATTTCNCCGCAAGCTCCCGCCACGTTCGAGTTAAGGTCGAACGTTTTCCAGAGCTTGTAAATACTCTTGCTTCCTGGTCGCGTTCCTACATCCAGAAGGACACATACATTTGGCTGATGCGAGCATCAACATGTCGACGACCGTCTGTCGGGACTAGTNNACGCACCTGCAGCATAGGTCCNAACGCATTGAAGAACCATCGNTGACTGTTGATNTTCTTCTGGTTCTTCTCCTTCAAGCAGAAGATNATCTGGCACGGGACAATGCCTTTGTCAGGGTACTTGAAGTGCAGATTCGGGTCGAGAGCGAAGGACGTTGTGTACTCAAACAAGTGCGCGGTAACCTCCTTGTTGTTGACCATGTTCTTCATGTGGTCACCGGGCTGGGTAGACACCAAGGAGGGTAAGGCAGTCGAGCACTCGAGGGTGGATCTTTTTACGGCCGTCGGAGACGATGCAGACCACGACCTTCTCCCCAAGCATTCGGCCCCCCATGTCTGTCGAGTTCTTTCGTGTTACAGAGGAAGGATATGTTNCGCATCACTCCGTAGAGAGTCCGACAGAACAGCACTTCATCTTCCTGTGGTTTCGATCAGCAACAGAGGCGCTTCAATAGAAAGNGACTTACGTTGTACATCGTAATGACAATGAACAGCTCCGTTCTCCTGCCTGTCTCATTCTGTCGAAGGAAGAATCCTTTCTTTTCAAACTCGTCGGGATCGCAAGTGACAGCTGTATANCGTGTATGCATCGTCTCNGGCTCTCCTTTTCTTGGNANNACCAGCTTCGGCGGTACNTTNAAATCGACGACGAGATTACCATTTGTAAGTTGCACCCGTTTCTTTGTCTTGTGCCTTCGNAGTACTCGNCCAGTAGGNGCTGGNCCNAAATGCCTNGTCTCNAGGGGNGTCTCCGGTAGCGAGAACATGCTTGATTTGGGTGTCTCGGGCTCGGGGTCGTACACTACGTTTTGTGGNTGGTAGTTGGGCCCATATAGCTCNTTGTGGAGGNCTGCCTTCTCCGGGTCTTCGTACCCNGATTGAACGTAGCCTTCGTTCCCGACGATNAANTAGTCTTCGTCTTCTACNCCNGGGGTGCCNTCTCTTGAGCGNGGCAGTCTTCTGCTTGCAGGTGAGTAGCCATGNGAGGTNGTGTATGCTTCGGTATCGCGAGAGAAGTGATCGATGGGTGCGCCAGCGTACAAAGTNGATGCGCTATCGTAAGAGGCGTATGAAGATCTATGTGAGGGGGCATAATATCCCTGGTCGTGAGAGAGGTCCGAGGCAGACCCTACGGGAGTTGAAGGATCGTGGAATGGGTCTTGCCCTGACAGAGCGCTCCCGTACACTGACGTATGTGGAGAAGGTTGCGTCGCAGGGTCGATTTGAAGTGTCTCCCCGGTCATGATAGGTGCCAGATATTGACCTGGTTGGTACGGTCGATAGCTCATCTGAGGTTGAGCATCAGTTCCATTAAGCTGTATCTGGGGTGGTTGAGATGTCGTTGGTGCTGTCGTAGTTTGCTGCGGTGCCAGCTGAACTTGTTCGTTAGGATGCGTGTCCTGGGGGTGGTGTCCGAGCAGTCGGTCGACTGCCTGTGTAATGTCGTCTTCATAACTGTATTGGTCGTTGGATCCCGCAGCACCGATCGGGGGGAGCACCGGTGGGTCAGAGAGGCTGTATCGCTGTACATTGGGGTCAACTGGGTTGTCCATGGGGTTCGTTCGTTCGTTCTTGGGCGTCTTTGGCCGCAATACTGGCTTCCGCTTGGAGAACATGGCGTGTCTTGGGCGCTATTGGAATGGGCGAGTCCAACATCAACATACACCGCCCAGGGGCGCGTCCCTCATTTGGCTGTCACATGGCCGTTCCCCGGAGCGGGCCGGTCCGTCCCGCCAGGCACGAG
>JANDKE010002157.1:0-10756 GCA_027627275.1 Coprinellus aureogranulatus | reverse complement strand
TCCGTAGGTCCACTTGCCCTGCCAGCTGCGTCGAGCTGTCCAAGGCCAAGGACGATATACCGAGTCGGTGACGAGGATGTCGGGCCCATGCAGGCGTCTCCTCCACATGCGGGGTATCTGGTTGCAAGTCGTACGGCACGAGGAGAGGCCCAACGGCGCCTAGCCGTTGTGTTCCATGGGCGGGGAGTCGTAGTCGGGGAACATGGCCAGTGGGGAACGGTATCACGTAGGATACCCGTCTCCGTGGTTGAGACATCGCCTAGAGAGGCATTCGTTCGAGCTCGTCGTCGTTGACTGTGAACCCAGATCTGCGGTTCAGTAATGCCTGTTTGATGCCGATGTGATGATCACATCTTATCTCGGGGATGGAGATAAGATAACGGTGACTCTCAGTGAAAACGGAAGTCTGACGAAGTCAAACAAAAGTATTGGTGGCGGCATTATTCTGTCAATTTAGTCGAACGTGGCTGGCGAAGTCAGACCCATCAAACCCTCTGGTCATGCCCAGGCCCGCATCAGCACTACAGTCAATGCGCGGTCGAACAGCGGTCGAACGAGAGTATAGCTGGCGGCGACAATCTGTCAATTTAGTCATACAAAGTCAGGCCGACTTTCGTCTGACTTCCGTTTTCACAGAGGGTGACTAGGCAGATGTACAGGTATCTCGAATTGAGTGGAGTTCTGGAAGAAGGATCTTCTCACTTTGACCGGGTACTTCTTGGTAACTGACTGTAGCTTTGCGACAGGAATTGTGGAAATGGGTACACCAACCTCACGAGGTTCCTCACTGGTTGTTGAGAGCCTTTCAGACGTTGAGCACCGTTTATCATCTCCTCGTGCAGAGGACTGGCATTCAATGACGAACACACGTCCTATCTACAGGCGTGACATTAATCGTAAAGGCTTTGCTTAGCCGAAGGTAATGACTTTTCCGTTCTTGGACTTGCTCTTGATCTTGCCACCGTAGGCCCACTAATAAACAAAAAGGATTAGAGAATTGCCTTGCGAGTGAAGACGCGCAGAACATACGTTGAGGTAGCCTCCATCTCCACGGCGAGTGAAGACACCCTTTTTGAACCAGTAGATTTCGTAGCTGCAAGTGGATCGCCGTCAGCTCAGGTTCAACTAGTGATATACGAGAGTTCACGCACCCAATCGTCTTGTGGAAGCTGACAGGGAATTCCTCATGACGATGGAACCAATCCTTGCCCTGCTTGCCATCGAATTTCGTACTATGCTTAGTATGGCAAATAGCCCAGTTCCATCCGGGTTGCTCCTTTAGCATGCGCGAAATGAACTCGGAGGTGTATTGTCCTCGTCGCTGAAAGGGAACNGANTNAGNTCNCNGAACGANCGTNAACGNGGTTNNNNTANNCACNTNTTTATCCTTCTCNATCTTGCCCTTNATAACGTTGATGACCTTGAGGATNANTTTNACGACNGTCTTGGCACCGTTGATCACAGCGCCGACAAGACGAGGGTTNAGCTCATCGTATTCGATGAGGTCCCTCGACGCCAGCAAGTCCTCCTCNTCGAGGAGGAAGCCAACGTGACGGCGGACGATATCCTCGATGTCTTCGTTGCTGAGATGGTCCATNCCGCGGGCTTCCAGAGAGTCACCACCAGCAACGGCGGCGTACGCTGCNTCCCTGGCGACAATCTCCTCCGCNGTNACNTCGCGNCCCATGAGAATATTGACGTCTCCATCNCTTCTGAGGATGAGCTCTTCAGATGTGAACTCAGGAGNCGACGANGGTCGNGCGAANGCGAGGCTCGAGCACCCAGCGAGCAAAGACACGAAGATCGTANAGAACCGCATGATATGAAAGGGTTCAAGGGATGGGAGAGCTGGATTCGTTGAGGATTTGGATAGTCGAACGTGCCAGACGGTTCGAACTATGGGCGGGCAGACCAGCTGTGGGGTGGAAAGATAGCAAGAGGCGATCCTTTAATACCTTTGAAAATACACCCGACCGGCTGACCTCTCGGCAGCCAAGGGGAAGCGAGCGCTCCGGGTGCCCACTTTACGCGGTAACTATCCCTTGGGCCCGCGGCAAATGCGGCATGCCTGAAGATAGAACCTCCTGGCGCGATGCTGTGCGTCGCTGCTGCNGCTTCAAGAGCGTTGAAACCCGAGCATTCTGAGTTGCTGTGCAGCCTGCCACGAGTGCAGTCGCCCTACCGCATATTCGTTTTCTGCGAGGGTAGGGAAAANAGCGATGATCGATTGTTGGATGCCCAGCAATAGAGTTGCAAAGTGGAAACAAAGAGGAGAACGATAGTGACGGGCGGTGACAAACTNTCGTNCAAGCCGTTCAGCTGTTCCCATCAGATTGCGTTACGCGAGACTCTAGTCAGAAGCCGAGCAATTCGCGGAGGCGATGACCCTCCCTGCAGAAATGCGCAGTGAGGGTTAATCGAAGGACTTCTAAAACCAAGGTCGGGTATGGGATGCCTGATGTTTTGTGACGTCCAGGAGAGAAATGATACCTCTCAAACACCAAGCGCCCAATCAAGGCCGAGGCGGCTCCACAACCGTGCTTCATTTACGGAACCCGGTTATATTGGCCTGGAGCAGAGAGAGAGTAAAGCAGGGGTATGATATAGATGTCGAAGAGCGAACTTGAACTCTATAGTGTGTACGATTATGAGAAAGTGATCGTCTTGCCATCCTTGCTCTTGCTCTTGATTCGTCCACCATAGGCCCACTGCGGAAGATGTGAGCAAGCGACGATCATTGCAAAAGACAGATAAGGACACACGTTCAAGTAGCCTCCGTCTCCATGACGTTCGAAAGTCCCTGACTTGAACCAGTAGATCTCGTAGCTACGGTGCAGTGAGTAAAGGGCAAAAAACAAGATCTTTTTAAAAGAGGACTTACCCAATGGTCTTGCTGAAGGCGACGCCGAACTCCTGGTGGCGGTGGAACCAGTCTTTGCCTTTCGTTCCGCTGAACTTTGTCNTGTGNGCCTTGGNAGTNNCAGANCNCNCNNTTNCNNNGTNGGTANTTCTTCATGGCATCATCAATGAAGTGCTTGGTGAACTCTCCTCGGCGCTAAACAAATAACATGAGCCAAAGGCGTCTCGAGATAAGCCTTGCGATACGCACCGCTTTGTCCTTCTCGATCTGACCCTTGATAGCGTCGACAATCTTGATAACACCTTGAACCACCATCCTTGCAACAGCAGCATAAGCACGAGGTTCGACCTCAACGAGGTCTCGTGCCTCTACGCCAACTGAGCGCATAGCAAGATCCAGGATCTCCTCATCGCTCAAATGGTCACGGGTGTCGAAAGGGTCAACGCCGACAGCCCTTGCATACGCAACATCCCTAGCGCGAATATCTTCGGCAGAGATGTCGCGACCAACAAGAGCGTTGACGTCGCCTTCGTTCCTCACGTAGTGGTCTTCTTCCGTGAGGGCAGCAGGGATGGCTGAAACAAAGGCTGTCCCAGCCAGGAATGATATGATGATAGTGGCGAACCGCATTTCAGTAGCGAGGAAGTAAGCGTTGAGCGTGCCAGACGACTCTTTCTTGGGGTGGTGCACAGACCGGCTGTGAGGAAAGGCAGAGGAGCCTGCTATGCCTAGCTTTTATACCGCCCAAAGACCAGGCAGTTCATGTCCGCATCGCCCGATCCGTGAGCGCTGACTTCCTGGGGCAGAGAAAAGTGCGCTGAACGGGAAGCCTGGGCAACCCTCCGCCACCGTCGCGAGGAGCTTACATTCAATTTCACTATGAAACAGTCTTCATGGGTTACAGTGACCCTCAATCTGCAATGGGCGCTTGATGTGAGGGGGATAGAATGAATGAGAGAATGTTGATGTCAGAATTCGAAACATTGTTCCTGCCACTTCCCGGTGCAGCTTCGCTGTTGAATTCTGACAATCGAAGACTTCTGGATTGTCGATCGCTGCGCTCTTATTCCACTGCTGTTGGGCTCATTCGAAACAGCACCTTGAAGTTGCATGGGGAGAACAGCCATCCCGAGGGTATCGCTGTATTATGCATGATACCTTGCAGCACGGGGAAAAGGCAAAGGAGCGGATTGAACGTTATTCAGCGTTAAATATTACAAGAAAGGGTATCCACGTTTCACCTATCGCCCATAAGTCGTCTCCTTTTGCATCNTNATCTCAATAGCATCGCCTTTCTTCGGCTGCTGCACCGAGCTCCCGCTGTTNCTGATATTGCTTCGGTACGACGACCTCCTCTTCATGAAGTCGTCGTCGACCCCACTTTCCCGCAGGCTGAACTTGATCGGTGCGGCGGCCAGAGTGTTCCTTCCACTGGATCGAGTGAAAGTGCTCGAAGTGTTCGTCGTTGTCTGGCTGAACTCGGTACCCCAAGCGCGACCTTGAAGGATCCGGACAAGGATAAGCTGNGGAGCAAGAGCCTATANATGAGGATGATGAGTCAGCGACACAGTCANCTGGTAGGAGAAGACTGAAGCCTACCGTAAATGCAACCCAAGCGATCTTGGGGATAAGCTCAAAATCAAACGCCTTTCTGCTCTCCTTGATGCTCGGCGCCGAAAACACAGCAGCCAGGATACCAAAGAGCACAGGAGGGAANGCCGACTCAATGATGAGCGCAGCTGCAGTAGAGTACACATCNTCCTTCCTGCCTTCNCCCGAATGCGACAGAGGCATGTTTTCCTGTAGGCGCTTCCGAGCTACGAGAACNCTGCCAACAATGGCGACAGTGACGATGATGTTGACAACGAGCGATGCGACGATTGACATGGACGTGTGGTACCCACGAGGCATGTGGGCGCNNGAACCAGCGGGGCTGATANTCGAGCNTTGCAGGAAGACATTCACGAGAGGCATACTGGCTTGGCCGGGCATNGACCAGTTCCAACTCGAGCTTGGGGAAAGGCCACCCGCTTTGCCCAGCGATACAAGACCGAAGATCCATACACCTGANAGTGACTNGTCAGACTGTGATGATGATAGCGATCGTGCCAAAGATATCTTACCGACGGATGCAAAGAACGAGACGCAGGCAGTGAGGTAGACCCAAGGCCTGTCCATAAATAGCAGATAGCAGCGGATCACCTGGTAGAGATAGCCATCGCCATAAGTAAAGNAACTTGCCCTTAGGGGATCAGACATAGTACATACCAGTATAATGTCCGTCAAGAAAATGAGCATCTGAACGAGNGTAGCGAAAGNGAGCTCCATCCTCCTTCCCTGCTGCAGCTTGTTCANCGGCACCTCCACGCAAGTNCCAATGGNGTCCCTAGCGCAGCCNCTNAACAATGGCACGTCCATNATCGACACCACATCNGAGGATCTCNCTACGGATCGCAATGCCAGAACGTTTCTTGAGAACTGGACGCAGAGNATNACNGCTGCCGCNATNAACATCGCCGTCAACNCCATGCTTGTGCCCAAGAGGAAGGTGTTCCTTGCGGCCTGTCGCTTCGAACCGCCGTGCTTGCCTTCCGCCAGGCGCATGTGAAGCTGCATNATGCGTCTGCACATGCAGAGCTGAATGCCTAGGTGACCGAATCTCGNCTCAGTAAAAATGNGATTTAGAACGNCCGTAAGGCNATANGCTCACCACTGAAGAGCGTGCATATGAGAGCACCGACGAGACTGTCGTAGAANTTNAGCCCTGTGTCCAAGAATCTTGCCCCNAACTCGATGCTCGAGGGGATCCAGAACCCCGTCGCAAACAAGGACATTATCNCTTGGTGAANAGATGAATGGTGACAGGGAAGGAAGGGAAGTGGGTAGTGGGAACCTGGATGATGATTCGNAAAGAAGCTCCGTCTTATATCCTGGATGATCTACCTGTAACTNTGACCTTGGCTCATGACCATGGCTAACGTATACTGCCATCCGGATAGGGATGATGCACTGCCGGGCGCTTCTNTCCTGAACTTCGAAGACGTATGATCAAAAGATNAGGGGNTGTTGTGCCAGAGCTCTTGCGACAGCTGAAGCATCNCGCTGCNTGGCCTANGAACTTCCGATCATGTGCATGTGANATAAGGTCGATAGAAATATATGAAGATAATGNCGAGAAGGACGAANGGTGTCACTGTGAGCACGGAGTACAAGTTACGTCACGCTGGGCGAGAGCGCAAGNGAGGGAGCGCTTCCACACCATTTNCCATCCCGCTCCGCGGNAGGCATNATTTGATGCCATGGCGTTAGCGGCGTTCACTTTGCAAAAAGATCAGCAGAAGGATGATCATGGATAGCTGGAAACACACACTAGAAGCACTAGAAGGCGCTTAACGCTCATAGCTTATCCTCATCTCTGAAACTGAGAATCCCAGTTGAGCACCAGTGGGTGGAGCGCGAAGCCAACGTAGNTGGGAGTACCAGTGAANGCCTTGTCTTCTCGTAGTTTAGAAGCTATTGGCTTCCCACCGACACCATAGGCCAACGAGGCCCTAACAACCAGCGAGCAGTANTACTGGGTCAATTGAGGAAGTAAAGCTCCCAGGCTCAAAGGAGCGTGAAAATAGCCGGAACCAAGTGCAATTTCCGTTCCAGATGGACATTGTCCGTTATTCTTGGGGCACNGCGTAAGTTATGCGGACTTGAGTACTGAGAGGCAGCGGCACACACCTGTATCCCACNACCACCTGCANGAACAAAGATATCANGCGGCGTGGCGGCCGCGAAACACGAGNTAAGGAGTCCNGCTTCTCAGCACTCGGGCTGGAACGACGGGCNACCCACNGCTGGATGATCGTCCAGGGACAGCATCAGCCACACTTGAGATAAGTTTCGACAATGCATCACAATAGGCGCTGATGATCGCTCAAAGATGTCGTATCATTCTCGCGGGGATTGTCCAACGTCTGGAGTGGAATCAGCAGGGCATTCCGCTAAGGAGAACTGTATTTACCGATGTCGCTCGTCATCCAACTCGCGTAAGACAAGTATAGCTTCTCACAGAAGCAGAGTGGGGTATAGAGCGGGCTCAGGGAGGAACGTTGGATGTGCACATCGACGTGATGTACCTTTACCACTTCCTTGATGCCGAGGACGAACAAGCGTTTCGTCTGGCAAATATAGGCAGGTGCGGACCTAAATAGCCTGGAGTTCAGTAAGAACTGCGAAAACCAATCTGTGCCTCCGTACCTTCACCTAAGATCCAGAAAGGGTTCGGTGTCAGCTGCCTCCCATGAGATGGCAAGAGCCCACGAGGTACTCGTAGCCTCGGCTGAGCAAGCACATCTTCTCCAGGCGCCGAAGAGTGGGCCTGGTACCATACCGGATAGCACCATCCCGTTGAACCAACGACGAACCGAGATCTCTCCGACCTGGATGAAAGCGATGTCTCCCAGGTTATAAAGCAGTATAAATGGAAACTAGGCAGTTCTAGAAGACGGTCCTGCCTCAGCTGTTGCTGGCCCTGCTCCAAATGACGGCGAGGGCGAAGATAGTTTTTTTGGGCGTCTGCCGAAGAATGCCATATGAGGGTTACAAGTAGCTTGCAACGCGAACTGGATTTCTTCAACGCAGTGTAGCCACATCCTGTACGTCCTGTGATACAGCATAGAAGCCACTGAGGGAGCGGAGGCGTCGTGGTGGTGGAAGAGGAAAAACAGGCGCGTCAGCGTCGGGACGGCGGCTGAGTTTGAACACCCCCTGTATCCTCGCTCCTCGCCTCGAACAATAGCTTGGCATCGTTTTGGGTGTCGTGTCTGCCTCATAAACAGAATATCAGCGTGCTTATGGTACGCTACGGTGAGTCATGAGGGTTCACGTGGATTTGATACCCCCAGGCACTCTGCAGTGTTCGGTCTGAGTGCATGAGGGCACTGGCTGATCATGACGCTCAGAACGCGTCGACCAGTGGAAAGTATGCGTGTTGCTGGGTACGAAAAGCCACCTGGATCGGAGCTCTCGACTCCTACAAGGCAATTTGAATAAGAGAGTATTTAGGGAAGGACATATGTAACAATAGGCATAGAATCATATACATTGTACACAAAAAGAACAGAAAGAAGGGCATGGCGAGGGGCGTAGTATACTGTGCCCCAAGCTTCAGCCTCAATTGTCCTTCCGGTCTCCTTTGGTATCTTTGAGGTACTCCTTGGAAACCTCCTCAGCTATCTCAGCAGCAGTTAACTGACGTGAGGGTTGTTCAGTCACCGTGGCAATCCCAGCATCCACCACTTGCTGCAATAAACTGCCGCCTTGCTCAGATTCATTCTTCGACTTGGGCTTGGGCTTGGGCTTCTTGCGCTCGGTTACTTTGCGAGGCTTTGTAACCCCTGTACTGGTACGGCGCTTCCTTGGCTTGGGAGATCGACGGAAGAATACCCGCGGGTCCACGGTAAGCTGTATCACGGTATCGGGTTTAGATTTGAGGGCCCCAGAAAGGGTGTTCGAGCCAGACGGCCGAGGCAACAAAACTGTTCCGTCAGTGTCGCAGAAAATGCCTATGTTTCTTCCGAGGTAAGGGGTAGGGGGAGGGAGGCTGAAGAAAAGCGTGAACACAATTCGGGGATGTCCAGGAGAAAGCAACGTACCTGTTCCTGGGAATATCCACCGAGTCCCAGGTACCCCTACTTATCCTGTCGTAGAAGGACTGAGTTACTCCAAGGCTGGGAGGAGGAGGCGAGAATGTCCTCGGGACGGCCGATTCAGGCAGGACGAGGCTTCCAAAGATCGAATCGGCGCGAGCTAAAGGTGCTGGCTGAGGAGTGGGAGGCGGATGAACGTCGTCAAAGTTGAACGCCTCTGATAACTCTCTGCGTGGGCGTCGTCCTCGTCCTTCGGTGAAGCTCCCGAGGAACAGGACGGTGGAGGATTCTATGGAGACTTGGGCGAGCGATTTCGGCGGCATTTTGTGGAACAGGTGGGGGTTATTGGTGTTGAAGGTATATTTTCGAGTGCGGAGTGAGGAAGTGAGAAGGAGGTCGCCATGTTTGTCTTTATAGACACTCTTTCCTCTGTCAAAGCTCAGTGTGGTCGAGGGAGGTCAAAGCCACCGCCATGACCATTCTAGGCGTTGATGCCCACCTGACAGCTTTGGTACAATGGACAATCAGCTGTACAGCCTTCCGTTGAACAAAAGGTATAATCACCTACCCCAGGGAATGAGATTGTGTGGCAACCACGCGGCGCAACTTGAAGGAGGCAAACCGACCGCACAACTACAATGAGCTTGGCCGCTAGCGACGGTTGTTTGGCGCACATGGTCCTAGCGCCGAGCACCAAGCGAGCGCTGCTGACCGCAATTACTCTCCATAGTCATGCGTGGAACAGCCCTGTCGGAGATGAAGTGCTTGTAAAATGGGCCCCTTAGTTCCTGGAGCCGGTCCCACCGGTGAGCATTGCTCGTTCAACTGTTGATATCCAGAGACCATGGCGTATTCTCCTATAGAAAAAAGCTCAGGGTACCCATAGGTTTCGGAATTTCTAGCACTCGGGAGTTCTAGCAGCCATGGAGTGCAGGCCTGGGGTCGACCGATGCAAACCAGTAGCGCTCTAAGGCTAATTCAAGTTCGAACTTTCCTGGAGAGCATGCAAGTCATTTCAGGCCATACAATGCATCGTCAACATTTTCAGAGGAAATAGGCATTTACATGGGTGTAGGCCTACCAGTATTTAGGGTCGAGAGTCAGGAGGGGCCGTTGGCAGGCTGTGGTTTTGGCAAGGTTGGAAGATTGTGCGAATAGGGGCGCTATCGGAGTTCTAATACAGCATGGCTACAAATAAGCGTAAATAGTGCCAGAGGGGTGAAACGATTTTGGCTTCGTCGTCGTCTTTGCCGTCCTCGTCGTCGTTCAGCTCGTCGTCGCCGTCGTCTTCGCCACTATCCTCGCCGTTCCTCTCATTGTACTCGCTCAAAATGTCTCTCACGACCTCACCGCCTTCTACGGATGGCATTGGTATTGCCAACCTCCCCAACCAGGTGCGGTGTGAACGATGACTGGGACGTCGTGGAGCATTCGCTGACGCGTTCTGGCACACTGTAGAGGCACAAGATTGTTGCAAAGCGCGGTGCGCACTTCACGATCATGGTCGTCGGTGAGTAGACCGTTCAAAGGGGACGAGGAACCCAGTTTCCGTCCTCAGTACTCCTGGTTGGAATACGGTGTGCTCAACGACCATTTCTACCCCCTCCAGGTGAATCTGGTCTTGGAAAGACGACCCTCATCAACACCCTGTTCTCGACCGAGCTCTCTCCGCCGAAGAACTACAACAAGCGCCACGTCAAGCAGATGGACAAGCTCACCGAGGTCGAGATCATCAAGGCCGAGCTGGAGGAGAAGCAATTCAAGGTCAAGCTCACCGTCATTGACACCCCTGGTTTCGGCGACTACGTGAACAACCGGGACTCTTGGCTTCCAATCGTGGAGTTCATCGACGACCAGCATGAGGCGTATATGAGGCAGGAGCAGCAGCCGCAGAGGAGCGAGAAGACGGATTTGAGGGTGCATGCATGCCTGTACTTTATCAGGCCGACAGGACATACGTGAGTTCCGTTGCATTCCAGTCATCCGCGTATCTCTACAGGGTTCCCAACATCTGGTGGGCACATCGTTGGGGGAAGGGGCGGGCGGGGGGTGTCGTGGCGTCCACTCTCATAAACACCCCGTTCAATTGGGCTGAGCGAAGCATCCTGGGGCACCACGTCCTCTCAAGAGGCGTGGAAGGGGGGCCAGCGTTGCTAGGTCGGGCCTAGGTCTACCAGTCCCGAAGCAGGCTATCATTTCTCCCTCGGTTAACCAGGGGGTGCGTCAACGCACAGATTTCCCCGGGTCCCCTCGAGAT
>JANDKE010002156.1:0-10758 GCA_027627275.1 Coprinellus aureogranulatus | reverse complement strand
ACTACCTCGACGAACCAATGTCGGCTCAAGCCGCCGACCCTCCCCCTCCTCCCTCGTCCTCCGCCCAGGACCCATTCAACTCCCATCTTATCGCTCTCCTCAGTATATACGAGTTGGGTCCGTACCCCGGGGCGACGGTTCCTGTGCCTAGGTTCGTTCGTTCGTTCGTTCGCCTTCTCTTCTTTCGTTTTGGTCTTTTCGTTTTTCGGGGGCCTTGGGAGGCCTATCCGCTCTTGTGGGTTGGACCCTAGACCCCAGACCGGGGTGAGGGCATCATACCCTCCACCCTATCCCATTCTTATTCTTATCCTTCTCGCTTCGTTTTTTCGGACACCGATACTGACCTACTTCGATTGAACAGGTACAACGGCCCCTCGTCATGGGAGACCGAAGAGATCCTCCGAAGCCTGGGCAGCATCGCCAAGCGGATGTGGGTCGCCGAGGAGAGGGTTAGGGCTCTGAAGGGACACGCTGCGGCTGCTGCTGCTGGGAAGGAGGGGCATGGGCATAAGGAGGTTCAGAGTGTTGACGTGAGTATCTCGCTCGCGTCTTTCCTTCCTTCATTCTCTCCTTCGTTTTGGGTTTGGTTATCTTCGGGATACCGAGTATCGTATGGAGCAAGGGTACCCCTTTGGGCTCTGCATTCCGGATGATCTACTTGTCATTTGTCGATTCGTACCTTCGTTTCCCCGTCCATTCCCTTTCCATTTCTCCCATATGGGTTCAGTCCACCCCATCCCACTCTTCCTCATCTTCACCTCCCCACTCTCCTCTCTCCTCCCCCTCCCCACATCGAACCCAATACTAACACCCCCTCCCTCCCCCTCCTTCCTTCTCTTGATAGAACGAAAAACGCCTCGGCTTCCCCCCCTCCTCCCACCCACACCCGCACCCATCCTCGACGCCCTGCACCCCCCTGGCGAGTGGTATGCAGGATATCCAGACGCCCATGGGCAACGCGCGGTTTGCGGCTCAGGCTAACGCTGCGGCGTACGCTGCCTCCGTCGGTATGGGAGGGGCGAGTACTACCGATTCGCCTCCGATGACGCTATCTTTCGATGGGTTGGAGGCTTTGAGTCCTCCGCCGGCGAGCCTTGCAGCTCTGTCTCCCCCCGTTGGACTCGATGAGAGTATGAAGGAGTTGAACCTCAACGATCCCGCGTCTGGTTATCCTGCTCCCACTGGTTACCCCAACTACCCCCGCCTCTACTCAACCCCGATTCCTATTACCCCGGCACTACCGACGACGACGACAACAGGAGAGGCCTCCCCCATCGCCCGCGCGTACCAGCATCATCATAGGCACCATTGTCATACATGCGGCCAGTTGATTCTGAACGGGAGTCCCGGGGTTGGAGGGGGTCTGTTGGACCCTAGTCCGGGGAGTGAGAGTGAGGTTGGGAGTGTGTCGAGTGGTACGTTCGTTTCGTCTTCGTTTTGTCTTTCTCCCCCCATCTCTTCCTGTTCCCTCCGCCGTCGCCGTTCTTCCTCCGACCCCTCCCTCTCCTTTTCCCTTCCCTTCTCATGCCTCATCGCTCTTGGAACCTGTAACGCTGACGACTTCGCGTAGGTTCAGCCCCGACATCAGCATACGCCTCCGCGGAAGCCCTCAGTAGCAGCGAATCGTCCCCGCTCTCTGCGACCGAGGAGTTGAAGTTGTTGAAGGCCCAGGTGCAGGATGTGGCAAGGGTGTGTAATGCGGTCGCTAGGGGAGATTTGAGTCAGAAGATTACTGTGCCTGTGCAGGGTGAGTCCTCGGGTTTCTGGGTCTTTTTGGTTTGAGTTTTTGGGTTTGGTACGTGTATACATTGGCGTTCGTTCGTGTAGCTCGCTTCGTCGTTTTCCTGCTCTTCGCTTGGACTTCAGTTCCCGTATCTCAATTTCAGCGTTCGTCTTCTTCTTGCCGTTCCCTCCTACGTCTTCGCTTTCTTCGTTCGTACTTCTTTATCTATCGGCTTTCCTTTGCTCTAGTCGTCCGTTCTGTTGTTTTTTTTCGTCTCTCGTCGTTCGAGATCTACGCTCTCTTCTTGCCCTCGCTCGTTCTTCTGCCCTTCCTCTCTTCCATTCCATCGTCGTTCTTTCCTTTCATTCTCCCTCCCGCTCCAGTAGCCCGAATCGACGCTAACCCCATCCTCCCGTTCCGCTATAGGTGTCGTTATGGTTCAGCTCAAGGACGTCATCAACGGAATGGTCGATAAGCTTGGACAGTTCGCGAAAGAGGTTACGCGTGTTTCGCAGGAAGTCGGTACGGAGGGTAAACTTGGAGGACAGGCGCTCGTGTTGGATGTGGAGGGCACGTGGAGGGAGTTGACGGGCGTTGTGAATAAGTTGGCTGCCAATTTGACGAATCAGGTTCGTTCTCGTTTCCCTTCTTCCTCCTCCCCCTGCCGCCTTCCATCCTCCCTCCCTCTCGGCTCGGTCGTCGTCTTCCTTCATCCCCCGACTGCGTCACCCCCATCGCCCACTTGCCTCCAACCCCGATCGATCCGCGTAGACCCTAGACTGACAGACGTCCCTCATCATCGTCTAGGTCCGGTCCATCGCTAAAGTCACGAAAGCCGTCGCACTCGGTGATCTATCCAAGCAAATCGAAGTCGACGCTCGGGGCGAAATACTGGATCTCAAGAATACGGTCAATGGAATGGTGGTTCGGCTTAGAGCGTTAGCGGCGGAGGTTACGCGTGTTACGTTGGAGGTTGGGTCTCAAGGTGCGTTTTTCGCTTTCTCTCTCTCCTCCTGTCCCCTCTCTGCTCCTACTCTACGAGAGGCGAGAGGGATGGGAAGAAGGATGAATGAATGGAGAGCTGACGCGTTTCGTGCGATCAATAGGCAAACTAGGTGGTCAAGCGCATGTACCGGACGTCGAAGGAGTATGGTTCGAGCTCGTCAGAAACGTGAATCGAATGTGTTCGTCTTTGACTGATCAGGTACGCTTTCTCCATCCCTTCGCCTCGCTCTCCTGCCGCTTGGAATAGAAATGCTGAGAGAACGATGGTGGTGCTGTAGGTGCGGTCTATTGCTATGGTTACGACCGCTGTCGCCCGCGGAGACTTGACGCAGAAGATTACGATCCAAGTGGAGGGTGAGATGTCTACGTTGAAGGGTACGTCCTCTTCCCTTCCTTCTTCCGCTCTAGATGAACATTAGTGGCTGACGCTCCATTTGGAATGAAGGTACCGTCAACTCCATGGTGGATCAGTTGTCCGCGTTCGCCTCTGAAGTCACTCGTGTCGCATTGGAAGTCGGAACGCAGGGTATTCTAGGTGGTCAGGCGAAGGTCGAGGGTGTGCAGGGGACGTGGGCTGACTTGACCAGGAACGTGAACGTAAGTCTCTCCCTTCGTCTCGCTTCTCCAGTCCAGTGGTTTGAACTTATACTGACGCGTTCTTGTAGAAAATGGCTTCGAACTTGACTGATCAAGTGCGATCTATCTCGGAGGTTACGAAGGCTGTCGCTGCTGGTGACTTGACCAAGTTCGTCAACGTCGACGTGCAGGGTACGTACCCTCTCCTTGCCTCCTCCCTTCAGAGAACACGAGCTGACGCTACGCGTTCGTAGGTGAAATGCTCGACCTCAAGATGACCGTCAACTCCATGGTCGCTCAGCTCAACACCTTGGCTAATGAAGTAACGCGTGTATCACTCGAAGTCGGAACGGAAGGTATCCTAGGTGGTCAGGCTACGGTACCGGGGGTACAGGGAATGTGGAAGGTGCGTCTCTTTCGCTTCACATCTCCGTTCGTGGATGGTATCCTAACGTTGACTCGTGTAGGCGCTCACGGACAACGTCAACCTGATGGCCATGAACTTGACCAACCAGGTACGGTCTATCGCGCAGGTCACGAAGGCCGTCGCTGGTGGAGACTTGACGAAGAAGATCGACGTAGACGCGAGGGGTGAGATCTTGGAGTTGAAGGAGACTGTGAATGGTATGACAGAGAGGTACGTTATCCTTTTCGTTTCACCTCAAGACTCCGTAGGCTGATATGGGGTGGGTAGTTTGAGCGTCTTCGCTGATGAAGTGACGCGTGTTGCTCGTGAGGTCGGAACGGAGGGTAGGCTAGGAGGTCAGGCTCGAGTCACGAACGTCGGTGGAACATGGAAGGACTTGACGGATAACGTCAACGTTATGGCTAACAACGTACGTTCTCCTGCCTTCGTCTTCATTCACTGTATTCTCACCGTCGTTCCTTTAGTTGACCCTGCAAGTACGAACCATCGCCGTCGCCACTACCGCTGTCGCTCGTGGAGACCTAACTCAAAAGATCGGCGGTGTCTCCGTCAGCGGAGAGATGTTGTCGCTCGTGAACACTATCAACGACATGATTGACCAGCTCGCCATCTTCGCCGCTGAGGTGAAGAAGGTCGCGCGTGAGGTCGGTACGGAGGGTAAGCTTGGTGTGCAGGCTGAGGTCGGGAACGTGCAGGGTATCTGGCAGGAGATTACGTGTGTCGCCTTCCCTCCTTTGTTTCCTCTCTGAGCTCAAGGCTGACGCGTTGACGATGATAGACTCTCTGTGAACACCATGGCCGGGAACTTGACGACCCAAGTTAGAGGTTTCGCGCAGATCTCAGCGGCTGCTATGGACGGAGACTTCACGCGGTTCATCACCGTCGAGGCTTCCGGAGAGATGGACTCGTTGAAGACCCAGATCAACCAGATGGTGTTCAACTTGCGGGACTCCATCCAGAAGAACACGGCTGCGAGGGAGGCTGCGGAGTTGGCGAATAGGAGTAAGAGCGAGTTCTTGGCGAACATGAGTCACGAGATTAGGTGCGTGGCTTTACAAGTGTGAGGAGATGGGTAGATGGGGGCTGATGAACGCGTAGGACGCCCATGAATGGTATCATTGGTATGACGGAGTTGACGCTCGACAGCGATCTCAACCGTAGCCAGCGGGAGAGCTTGCTGTTAGTCCATTCGTTGGCGAGGTCTTTACTTTTGATCATCGATGATATCTTGGACATTTCGAAGAGTACGTACCTACCGCTCACTTCTCTCCTTACGCAGCTGATCGCCCTTCGTTAATAGTTGAGGCTGGTCGAATGACCATGGAAGCCGTCACCTACTCCCTCCGCCAGACCGTCTTCGGTATCCTCAAGACCCTCGTCGTCCGCGCGTCTCAGAACCACCTCGACCTCACCTACGACGTCGAGCCCGATATTCCTGACCAGCTCATTGGCGATTCGTTGCGTCTCAGGCAGGTTATCACGAACTTGGTTGGTAACGCTATCAAGTTCACGCCGAGCAAAGTCAACCGTAAAGGGTAAGAGTCTCTTCAGGCGTTCTTAGATGGAGGTTCGTCGGTGCTGATACAATTTCGGATAGACATGTGAGCTTGAGCTGCAGGCTGTTGGCGCTCGACGACCAGAGCGTCACTCTTGAGTTCTGCGTCACCGACACGGGTATTGGTATTGCGAAGGACAAGTTGAACCTCATCTTCGATACCTTCTGTCAAGCTGATGGATCTACGACTCGAGTACGTCGTCCTCAGCTCTCTCGCGTCCGTCTGAGCTAACGTCTGTTGCAGGAGTACGGTGGAACTGGTCTTGGCTTATCAATCTCCAAGCGTCTCGTCTCCCTCATGCAGGGCAACATGTGGGTCGAGTCTGAGGTCTCGAAGGGATCCAAGTTCTACTTCACCATCACCTCTCAAATCAACCACTCATCGATGGAAGCCACTCTCGCAAAGATGGCTCCCTTCGCCAAGCGCACGATACTCTTCGTCGACACGCTCTTCGACAAGACTGGCGTCGTCGACCGCATCCGTGAGCTCAACCTTCGTCCGTACGTCGTCCATGACGCAACCGAGGTTGGGAACAAGGAGACGTGCCCGCATATCGATACGATTGTGGTGGATTCGTTGCAGGTCGTCGAATATCTGAGGGAGTTGGAGCACCTCCGGTATATCCCTATCGTCATTCTTGCGCCTAGCCTTCCGCGTCTCAATCGTGAGTTTCTGTGCCTCGGGTATGACATACCTAGACCCTCTTACTTACTGACTCCCTCCACGTAGTCAAATGGTGTCTTGACAACTCGATCTCGTCGCAGATCACGACGCCAGTCACCGCTCAAGACCTCGCGTCGTCGCTCATCTCCGCGTTAGAGTCCAACACTGTCTCTCCCGTCTCTGCGCCCAACGACGTCACCTTCGACATCCTGCTCGCCGAGGATAACTTGGTCAACCAGAAGCTCGCAGTGAAGATCTTGGAGAAGTACGGTCACAGCGTCGAGATCGCCGAGAACGGAAGCTTGGCTGTGGATGCGTTCAAGGCGAGAGTGGCGCAGAACAAGCCCTTTGACATCATCCTCGTACGTTTACTTTACTTCTGCCCAGGGACCCTTCACTAACCGTTCCTCAGATGGACGTGTCGATGCCGTTCATGGGCGGTATGGAAGCCACGGAGCTCATCCGCTCGTACGAGATGCACAAGGGTCTCCCTCCTACGCCTATTATCGCCCTCACCGCTCATGCCATGATCGGCGATCGTGAGAGGTGCTTGCAGGCGGGTATGGACGACCACATCACGAAGCCTCTCAGGCGAGGCGATCTCTTGAACGCGATCAACAAGTTGGCGGGTGGAGGAAAGAAGGAGCAGCATCATCTCATGAAGAGGCCGCCGCCGGTGTCGAATTATTCCTGACTAGGGGGTAATTTCATCTAGGCGACTCTGAGCCCTTTTGCTCGTCGGCTGGATTCGGCTGGATGCCCGATTTCTTTCTTGTATGCTTGCTTTCCTCGTGCTTCGCTCCCCTCGTTCGTGTTTAGCGCGTACATTGTTCCCCTTTTTGTATCGCATTCGTCTCATGCTTCGCTCGATGCGAATTGTTTATGTCCACCCATCTTCGTTATCAAGTAATACTAAGCTCGTATACCATGTACTTGTATCGCTGTTACGGTTCTACCCTTCCTCTCCCCACCCACAATCTCCTTTCACCATCTGTTCTTCTGCATGCTTATACTCACAATCTCGCCCAACCTGTCGCGTTCGAATACGGCCATGTACATACTCAACCATTGGATATGCATCTCTGTTTCTTTCTTCAGCTCGCCCGCGGTTCTGACAGGACGAAGAACAGTATTGGACTACAGCGTGGGGTGCGGCGGGTCTTTCATGAAGGAACCGAGCCTTCGTCTCTTGACAGGTCCAAGCTCGGATGTTTCGAGTGTAGCATAGAAGAGCGAGGGAGTCTGGAAGGGTATGAGGGGGACAGGTAAACTAAGGCCCGAAGGCCGGTCTGAGTATAAAGCGGGTGCAAATCCGAGGGGATGGCCGAGTTCCTTGTGGAACATCGGTCTCCGGTTTCCCTCCAAGGCTCCCACCCCCCACCTTCCTGAATCCAATATTATTCGTTGCGAATTCGAGAAACGGTCGTTCATCGACTTCGGGGAAAAGAATTAGATACTGAGCTGGCGGTGCAATCTGGTGTTCTCAGCACAGTTCGAGAAACTGTAAATAAGGGCAATCGGGTCCAACGACGTCTCATGGAGATCCCCAGGGAAAGAAAGTCGTTATGGCCTGAAACGCGTTTGAGGTCTCGCAGTCGCTTCAGTATCTATGCGGATTCTGGATCGACTGTCCAAGCCCTGCCGGTTTTCACCTACCTATCGTAGACTGGGCTCTCACCTGTATCTATGGAAGCTCTACGAGAAGTTTGCTGTACGATACTGTCACATACTGTATCATGTTTACCTCTCTCTACTGGGTCTTAAGCTCACGACGAGAGCGGACCAGGCAACTCTGAATGTCAGCTAACTGCTCTGAGTGATCCCCTTTGCGATGGCTTTCCGACTAACCGCAATCACGTCTCTTCGTACTACGAGATTCCGTAGCACATTGATCCTAAGATGCGAGAAGGTGGGTGAGCGCCAATGAAATGAGTTCGACGCAGTTTCAAGATAAGCGATTGCCATAATCGCTTTCGCAGTACATTTACTGCGGGTCTCCTGCATTCCGGTCTTCCGATTTGACCGACCAATCCTGAGGGTTGTAAATGCAATCCTATGATTTCCGCTATACCGGTGTGGGGTAATGCAGTTAACTACGCGCAATTAGTGATCCACGGTGCTCAGGTACAACGGTCAAATGCCGGCACATGATTGTCGACCTAGGCAAGGCCTCTGATGTTTGTCAAGCACAGTTAACTGTGAGGCTGGGGGTATTTTCGAGGAGAAAGAAAGCGCCCACTTGGTGAGAAGAGATTCTCCTTGGCAGAAAGCCGTAGCGGTGGCCGAACTGCGCAGGCCTTTCATCGTTCGGCGGTTCACCGAGGGTGTGGTAAGTTGAAAAAATTGTATAAGATGCTTTCGAGCGACTGTGAGCCCTTCCCCATTCCACAATGCTCCTCAACAAGTCTTTCGGCTACATCTTCGCGTTGGTTTCTACCCTTGCTCACCTCTCGACTACTCTCGCTTTCCCAGCACACCAGTCATTGGCTGGTTTGTCCGCGCGCGAACTCAACGAGATCATTCCACGCCTCCCACAGACTAGTCCTGGGGAACGTCCACCCCCTTTGGAATTCGATGGGCCCAAGCTCGTCTATGATGCGGACCATCCTTGGCAGCCTCTACAACCTGGAGACATTCGTGGACCGTGTCCAGGGCTAAACACTTTAGCATCGCATGGGGTACGTTCGCCCCTTTTAATCATTGTTTTGATACTTGCACCTTTACGGACAACTAATCACGGCGCGTACCAGTACCTCCCGCGTGATGGAGTCGCAACTCCTGCTCAGATAATTCAAGCTGTTCAAGAGGGTCAGTCGTTTCGCAGATGGACTCCTTCCAAATTCAGTCGTGACACAACACTTGGACAGGTTTTAATATGGACAGTATCACAGCTCGGTTCACTACCTATGCTGCGCACTTGGTGGACGGGAACCTTGTCACCGATCTCCTCAGTATCGGAGGGAAAACCTCGAAGACTGGGGAGGACACGGGCCCTCCTGCCATCATTGGTGGGCTGAACACCCATGCCGTGTTCGAGGGCGATGCCAGTATGACGCGCGGTGACGACTTCTTCGGCGATAACCACAGCTTCAATCAGACTCTTTTCGATCAGGTATGCTGTTAGTCGCGCTCATGGAAATGCCTTATTCACTTAAAGTATCGTGCACAGTTTGTCGAGTACAGTAACACCTACGGAGGCGGAACCTATAATCTCACGGTCGCTGGCCATCTTCGCCAGCGCCGAGTCGAGCAGTCAATTGCCACCAACCCGCAGTTCGACTTCACGGCTCCGCGTTTCTTTACGGCGTACGCCGAGTCCACCTTCCCGTACACCTTCTTTGTTGATGGTCGTATCACCGATCGTCTGACCGCCGGGCTCGACATGACCAACGCGACGCTTTTTTTCAGGGACTCCAAGTTCCCTGACGACTTCTATCGTCCTCCCGCACCCACAGGCCCTCTTGGGATCATCGACGTCTTCAATGCGGCTCCCTTTGCTGCGGGTCGCAACATGAACGGGGTCAATACCTTCACTGTCGATCCCGACAGTGCCGACTTTAGCAACTTCTGCAAGTTGTACTACGACTTCGTCAACAAGACTGTCAAGAGCTTGTACCCTGACCCGACCGGAATCTTGAGGGAGAATTTGATTATCAACCTCGGATACTTGTACGACGCTATCCTCAACGGCAACGAATGCGAGGAGCGATTCCCCTACGGTCAGTTGTAAGACTTTGCTCGGCCAACGTTAGGCTATGTTTGATAGTCGGCTATTCTCCTTGTTGGGCTGACTTGTTCCCTTTTGTTTTCGCTTCTTATATCCTCCCGCTAGCAAATAGAATGCGGATTTAACCTTGCGTTTTCCTTCACTACGATTGTCCTCTGGAAGCCATCGCATCCGTGAAGTGACGAAGAGTATGGGGTCTTGGTGAGTACTCCAGAAGGGTTTCGAGCTGTGAGACAGCACCCAATCAAGCTCTGTTCGTCGCTATCAACGACAAGCGGGCGTGTGTCCAACCTTCATCTCCTGCTGCTTATCGTACTTGAGCATGGCTGTCTCCACCTCTATCGAAACTCAAGATGAAGGCAAACCTTTATTTCGTCCTCTCCCCGGTCAAAGCCTCAACTGGGATGACCTAGAAAGAATCCTTTCGTCGTCGTGAACTAAAATATGTGAGCCGGAATGCGATCGAGTGACGAATTGGGCACCGGGAAGGGAACCTTGGAACTTCAGGGTTAAGTTGACGGAACATTGCGAGTTGATGCACGGACGGGAGGATATGCGGAGCGATAAGATCGACCCTGGATCCGCGTCAGAAAACGGCCTCCCAAAGACGATTGCTCCGAGGTCGGCGAGATACAGGTGTCGAGTCATGGGATGCGGTATGGCGAGGGAACATGCTACTCGTATCTCGACAAATACGTTCCTCATATCGATTCTGTCCATCCGAAGCTACGTACTGGGCGCTTTTGAGGGTCCATAAGTAGTTGATTGAGTAAATGATGCGAGAGAGAAAGCGAGCCCATCCTCGATCGTTTCTTTCCAGTGAACGCGTCAAGCACCCAAACGGAATGTTACGAGTCCGGAGTAAAACGGAGGAATCGTTCTATTACGACGCCCCGGAAGGTTTTGCGAGACGCTCAAAAGCGACTTTAGGCAAGTGCTGATGCGCGAGTGATGCCATCACTCGGCTCAGCAAGCCGGCATTTTCAATGCCTTCAGTGGTTACTTTCGAGGCCAAAGACGGTTCCAAAGTAGCATTAAATTGAGCTGCATCTGTTCTGTAGAAAGTGTGTAATAGGTAAGG
>JANDKE010002155.1:0-10758 GCA_027627275.1 Coprinellus aureogranulatus | reverse complement strand
TTTTTCCCGAAGGTCTACAGCAAAGAAAGAGGTGTAAGCCGCAGATACTACGATCGATCATCGCCCAAGTGCAGTGACCAAGTAACATACAGGAGCTGGTGAGGATTCCCTGCTACTTCTATAGAGAGAAGGATCAGCTTAAGCAGAGAACAGCGCGGATCGAAGGCTTACGATGAGTCCTCGTGGTCTCTGCCAGGCCTGAGGCTGAGGTCCCCAGTGACTGTACGGGATGCCATGCCGGTGGACAGTCAAGCCCAGTGAAAAATGGGTCTGTAGAAATCTGAGCGTTTCTGGGCTGATACGGCGTGATCTGGGATGCTCGGTGGGAAGTGGGGGAATCTGGGGAATTCTGCGAGGTGATGACGACTTGGAGGCTGGTAGCCTCCTTTGATGCCCTTGCACAGCTGGATCGAAGGAAACGTAGCACGATGTATCGCAAAATCGGTGTGGGAGACTTAGATGCAGGCACTTCGCACAACGCGTCGTTTCGCTTCCTCGCGCCTCTCTTGCCAGTGTGAACCCGACTGTGGGAAATGCAGGACGAACTCGCGCTTGGCCACGCCATGGGTGGCTTGCACTCCTTTCTCATTCCACCATGACATCTGCGCAACTCCCTCCTTCTACCTTGGTTATTATCTTCCTTCGTATGGGTCCTGAAGCGACTTTACCCACGTCGTACAGCCTGGATTCGTGCATCTGGGGCTCGTTGAAGGCGGGGTACTGTAAGTAGTCGGTTGCCAGCCAGGTGTCAGGTTCGCCTTCTCGCAGCGCTCCGGCGGTGCTCAGTGTAATGCGTACAAGGTGCGTAAACCGCGTTTTGGCCGATTCGACGTTCGAGATTGACTATTCCCGTGTCCGACGCCGTGACCTCTCAAAGCCTCACACCGCTCGATCATCGTTCGCCGCCAGCGCCTATCAACCGCCCATTTCACCCCCATCCCAGCGCCAACTCCAAATCGGCTCTACGCCTTATCTTTCGAGCCAGCACAAATTCGGTAGCGGCATCCACCAACTAGATTTCAAACACCCGTTCTCATTGTCCGTTGTCCCATTGCCGGATCGTTTGGCTGTACCCGCTTTGGTGCAGATATTCAAACCCTTTGACTCTGTAAGTGCGTCGCCCTTGGTGACCTTGCCAAACGAATTGACACACATCTCGTTGGACGAGTAGGCGTGCCCGGTAGTTCCCCACACGGCCGTGCCGATCCGCTATAGCTAGGAATCAGAACACTGTGGTTAAGCGCAGAGTGAGTCGCTCTACCTCTCCCTAACTTCTGGCGGACCTGTATGCACTACGTTTCGTGGTATCGCACTTCGTTGTATCCCTGCAGCCAGTACAAGCAGATCATCCTGTAATTTATTAATTGGATTGTGAATACAACTGGTCCCTACGCATTCAGATGTCCCCATAAGTTCCCTGAGATACCCAGAAATGACCAGAAAGCACCCGATTTTCCAATGTGTCAATATGTATACGTTGGCTGACCCTGCACTGGTTGTCTGATGAAATCTGGGCTCATCTGAACAGGTGGGTAAATCTGTCCCGGGATATCTGGCATTCTCTGGGCTCCGACGAAGCCAGACACGACCAGATATTCTCAGAAATCCCCAGGCCCATTTTTCACTGGGAGTCAAGCTGGAGTTGGTCAACACCCACACGTTGATATTTTGGGCCTATGATATATACATGGGCAAACGATGCAGCTTGTCGCGTGTTGGTAAAGTGACAGTAGTTGGACCTTGTGTGCGGGCAGAAAGAGGTAAGCTCAGCTTGCCATCATGGTTCTGCTGAACAGGGGTCATTTCGTCCCCACGCGACCGGACGCGAGAATTACAGCGCGCGACGTACAGCACGCGCACGCAACACCTTTCAGTGCCTACAATGGGAGCCTACGGACACACAGTAGACCTACACAGCAGAGACAAGCAAACCAGTTACAATGACCAAATACAGGGTACAGCTGCGGACCATGATACATGGTAGGTAAAGCATCGGCTACGTGGGGCTCAATGCTGAGCGCTGAAACCGCACTTACAAAGAATGGTATCTTAGATAATATACATTCAGTCGACCAATTTTACTCGTAAATTTGTACAGATTCTTCAGCCAAAAGCACCTACGCAAGCAGCTAGACGCCTACTTCCTGTACACCTTGTTCGCGTTGCCGTAGAAGACGGAATCAACGAACTCTTGATCAGACGCCAGTTCCGCCAGGGACGCCCTTGCGATTTCGTACCAATCGTCTGCCTTGGATTTCGCGTCCGATGCGGCAGAAGGAGATGACCCAAAGATGATTCGTTGGTAACCAAAGGCTTCCAACACGGGACCAACTAAGGCCAAGAATTAGCTGGGAGGGGTTTTCTAAAGGGAGTGATTACTAACGGTACAGCTTGATCCTGCGCTTCCACTCAGTTTGAACTCTGGCCTCAGGAGTATCGATCGGACTGCCGGGGTAGGGAGTCTGAGGGATAGGCTGGTCCCACGCAGGCGGGAGGAACTTGATGTGCACGTTCGGCAAGAGTGAAAGGGCGGCGACCTGACTACTGAAAGCCAAGAAGGTAGGGTGATTCATCAACTTGATGATGGGTAGATCAAGGTCATGGGGAGGAGGGAGAATATTCGCTGAAGCCAGTGTCAGTTGGCGCTGGTGCTGCAGAATGATTGAATCTCACAGAGGATAATGGGTGGAGGAGACTCGAGTCCTTCCGTGGCTTTGCCGACGGTGTCCTCGAAACCTTCCAGGGAAGCGTCGGTGAGGGTGACATGGACATCAATGTCGACAGGCCGTCCTAAAGCCAAAGCCCATTTGAGGCCTTCAGTGGCCTGATCCGAGGGTCCATTGTAGACCGTGGACAGAGAAATGGGAATCTTGGAGGATGTCACAAGCGATTCCAGAGAAGGATCAGGCTTTGTGAGATCAAAAGAGACGCTCAGAGACAGAATTCGATCGCGATCTGGACTGGATTCGAGTCTGCAAGTGAGAGAGCGTTAGGCGCCAGGAAGCGGACGTGCATGAAGGCAAGTTGCTCACTCTTTCGCCACCTGCTCCGCGTCTGCGCCAGGAAGAGACAGTACAATACCTCGAGTTTTGGGCCCCAATACTTGCCCAGCTTCTTTCTTCCACTGCGAATGGGCTACGTCTGCGGCAGTGACATTGGCATCGATTACCTGCTCCGGCTGGATTGTGCTGGGGCTCGGTACGAATACCCGACGACTCAGTGACAGGAGAGTTGAAAGCCGACGCGGGCAGTTTGGGCAAGTCTTTGGGGACTTTGCGACGAGGGGGGACGGCGGACATGATGTTTGGAAACAAAGATAGAGCAATGCCCAAGGTATATGTACAAGGCTATGGCAACCAGGGAGGGCGATGCAAGATAATCAATTGCATCACGTTGATGATCCTTGATGGGGACTCGCTGGATGGAGAGTCCAGTCATTTGTATTACAGTACAATAGATACAACGCCTCCTTCGTCCNGACGCTAAGGCGCTACGGGGTTTGGCCCGATGTCAGAATATGCCCTCTGGCTATGTGGGCGGTACACCGATTGGGCCCACCGTCGAATCCCCACCGAATCACCCTGTTTATGTAGTTATTGTTAGAAGATCACGATACTCAATGAGTCTGTAGCGATAGACGGACCCCGCTGTACCCATCTTCTGCCAAAAACTGATCGATGGCATCCATGGCATTTCGGCGTTCTTCCGCTTTGCCTTGCTCAATTCCTTCGCGGAGCCCTTCTTCCCTCCCAACCTTCACACCCAGGCGCTTACCGTGCTTCTTTCCCACTTCGTACCCCTCTCTGTATCCGTCGCTATACCCCATGGCCTCACGATCCATGAACCACTTGTTGATGTTCATCTTCGCCGCGGTTTCCTGGCTATCCATCCGGCTCTGATTGCTCTTTAGAGCAGCTTGGTACTTCCTACACTGTTCCTGAGCATGCTTGTAAGATCTTTCCAGTTGGTCAAACTCCTCGTGTAGCAGTTCCCCGTCCCTCTTGGCCAATCTAAGCTCTCGCTCGGTCAGCTCCAGCTGAGCTTGATAGCTCCTTGAAGCTGTCTCGATAGAAATTATTTCTCTCTCCAGTTTCTGCTTTCCAGCCTCCATCTGCGCAACTGAGCTACGGCATCTCTCTCTCTTCTCTCCGCATCCTCCGCGCGGCACACGGCTGCCTCTGCTCGTCGTATCTCAGCAGCGAGCCGTGATTCTAGCGCGCTCGATTCGCTCGCTTGGCGCTGCTCGTGCACGAGAGTTTGTACAATAGAAAGAGGGGTGCGTTGTAGGCGACCTTGGCTTAGATGAAGGAGACGTCCGACTGGAGGAGTGCTTCCTCGACCGGCGGCGCGACTTCGACCTGTGCCGCGAGACGGTTGGCTCTAGCAATGTCACCACGACCGGAGGAGATTCCTGCGCAGGATCGCCGGCGTCTAGTCTGAGGACAACGTGCTGACATTAGGGATGGTTTGATGAAAAGGCCGCACACTCACCCAAGGGTATTGGCCCCCAGGACGTACGTAGGAGTAACGTATTCAGTGGGCATGACTCTCGCTACTACAGCGAAGATATATCTAAGAGCAATGACGAAGGCGTGGCAAGGGAGGCAGATATAAGTAATATGGTCGTCNTCAACCACAGCCCCACACCTTGATGAAGGTGCTAAGCCGCCTTGGGTGNCTATNATAGCCNAGNCACCCCATACGACGGCCAGTCGACACTCCTTGGGGCCAGTTTGGGGCCAGTACACCGGGTAGCCTTGTCTGATGCGGCAAGGTTATACGCTGTCCAAACATGAAAGCAGTCGACATTGCCTCATGTTTGCCTCGTGCTGCTTGCATGCTCACCATTCGCCACATTTTGCGGAATTAAGTGGTTGTACTAGATGCCTCGAGGTGAATCTAAGGCAGGAGGGAAAAGACCTCTTGCTTGGAAAATCTGAGGAATACGGAACATCGCATGAAAACCCGTTTGAGAATGTCCCAAAAGATAGAGAAAGCAATCCAAAAATAGGAAGGAGTACATACAACTTGAAGTCTCCGTGATGAGAACCTTACAGCAACAAACATTGGTGGTCAGGACTCCGATTCAACCATCTCTGCCTCCATCTCTCCTTCGTCTAGGGCGCTTTGTGAGAGAGTCGGTTCATCGTTGTATGCAGAGGCGATACCGTCCAACTCTGGACCATCGCCAACTACCTCGTTGAGGATCCACAGGGACATGTCTAGTGTTCTCTCAGTCCCCGGAAACGTCAATGCAGCACGAAGGGGCTCTGACCTTTCAGTTGCAACAGTTGGTTCCGAACAGTATCTTCCAGCCATTGTGGCCCAGGGGAGTAGACCAGGCGGCCAAAGGCGACGATGAAGACATGCTGCAGATTGTTCAATGGTTTTGGAACTCCTCGCTGTAACTTTTGTCGAAGGCTTCCATAGGGTGTATCCCTAACCATTAGGTGGTAGACAAAGTAAACGGCTTGACTGATATACTGGACGAGCCTGTCATACGTTTAACACGGGAAAAGGTATATATACCTGAAACGCACTTAGCCGAGTTGGCAATTGATTCCATGAGTCGTTCGTCCTCTTCATACAACGGAGTCGTGAGGTGGGATGTATGCCAAAGAATTGAAGCCAAGAGAACGGGGTTATTTCCCAGATGTGCGAACGCCTCCGGGCAAGCTAGAGACAGCTGAGCGAAGTAGGTGAAGATGATCTCCTTCACGGGATAACACTAAGGTTGATCAACACATATTATCAAGTACGACTTCTGTATTCCGTACCTCAGGCCCTTCACGGGTCGGGTCAACCAAGAAAGCGCAAAGACGATCCGTCACCCTACTTCTGTTTGTGGGGTTCCCCAAGTCATCACACCCCGGTTCAGGAAGTGACAACAGGGCCCAACAAAGTGTTTTCCCTGCGAACTTGTCAAAACGGCGCTCACGGACGGAAGAGAGTTACCCACGTGTAGCAAGCAGGACCAGAATGCGGACAGTCCGCTGGAAGACCACCAGTGGTTGAGCGGGGTCAAGTAGAATATCTGTAATTTGTTGACTCCTGAGCAGCTCGGTTAACCTGATGTTTCGAAAGCGTCAAACGGATGGGCTAGTACGAACGGGCGAAAGTATACCTGAGTGCGTCTTCATCGTTCAGCCCCAAAGCCACCGTTTCCAAGAAGCCCAGAATACTTTCCCCGAGATTGTGATCATCTTTGGCTGTTGGACGAAGGTAAGATACTATCAACGCACATATAGACAGGATAAGAGGAGACGAGCTGGGGTTATCTGGGTCTTCGCCCCCGAGTATCGCGGACCGGAAGCCAGGGAGAAAAAATGACAATGTGGATAGCATGTCAAATAGTGTAGTCAATTGTGGTTCCTGAAGTCCTGTCAGAATCTCACAAGGTAGACTTCCAAGGCGATAGACTGTACCAGATCGCACTTGGCAAGAATTTGCACCATGACTCTGAAGGAATCCGCGGAGGTAGTCATGGTTTGGTCATAGGTCTCAAGTCCGGTGGGATGAGAGATGGCATTCATTATGCCAATGCAGGCCGATGTATATTGTCTGGAGTCTTGCACTTCGTCGCCTCCTTTGAAGGATACGGAGAGTAACTGCTGGAATGATACTTGTGTGCCGCCGGGTCGCACATGCGTGAGAATGATACGGCAAAGCTAGACGCTGGTATAAGCACTCGTACTGATTTAGCAGGACGCATATACCCACTTCTGCCTTCCAGTTGGGCCCCTCCATGCAGTCAATTTCTTCCAATTCATCGTGCAGCAACTGGGACCCGGGGCCCATAACGACGTCGCCATCTTCATCAACCGCCGCCACCAATTGCGACTGAACGAGCAATTCGCCCCGTTGAGGAGAAGGTTGAAATGAAGGTTCTGGTAGCGGCGCTTCCTCATGAGTCGGTTTTAGTGGAGGAAGAAGAGGTCGTGCAAGCGGTTGGCTCTGCAAGGGGGTCTGGAACACATTTCCATCATCAAGAACAGGCTCCTTCTCTTTTCCTTTGCTTCTTTTAAGTGGAGTCGACGTGACAAAAGAATTTTGGAAACCTGGTAGCACTTTGGGCTTTGAAGGTGACTTCAGCAAGGAGTTCTTCTTTGGGGAGACCATCTTGGGTGGTGGTTTAAAGGTCGTGCGCGATGGAGTTTGTTGAACGTCAATCACAAAGTTTGGCCTCTGAGATAGAGAATTCCAGCCTCTCGAAGAGCTTGGGAGTGGAGTGACTGGCAATTCTCGAGCACCTTTCTTGGGGCGAGTCGAGCCCGGGGTTTTCTGAGAGAAGCTTCTAATTCTTGTTGCTACGCCAGGGAATGAGCAAAGTGGCCACTCTGATGTTTTCGACCTACTTTAAACANAAGCTGGGTTTTCAGCCTTTCCATGTCCTCCTTTAATGCCTTTTGAATCTGCGCCTGCTTCGCCTCAGANTCCTGCCTCGCGGCCCTTAACCGGAGGAGTTCGGCAGTATGATCTTGGGTATGCTGCACAGGGTGAGCAACTTACACGAATAAAGGTAGGTCGGTGCAAACCTTCTCAATCGTCTTCCGCAGAATTGTCACTTCTCCCTCTTTCCTGGTCTTAGTGTTCACAGCTTCATGCAGTGCTGATTTTAAATGTGAGTTCGATTGACGCAGCTGCGNTGATAAGTTAATGAGACTCGAGATAACATGGATAAGCTTACTTCGTCTAGCTGTTGACGGAGTTCCTGAAGCTGAGCCTCTAGTGGATGCGNACCTTGGGCTGGCGCATGTGATACAGCCAACGGTCGACGCGAGACTTGAGGGCGCTGATTAGATGTTCCTGCTCGTTGAGGTGCATTCTGTCCGGGGGTGTTCNTCTGTGGTTGCCTTTGCAGAGGGTTGTGTCGAGTCGGTGCAGGCGGATTGTAGGCAGGCGCCCTCGAAGGCGCTGGATGGGGGTTAGATTCAACACGTGCTGACGCNTGGTACCCATTGTCTTGTACTATTATCTCTGGGAAAGAGTCGAAGTCGCCGTATGACTCGGAGCGACCTCCCAATCCAGCTGCCCATCCTGTCGCTGTTCGNTGCCTCTTAGCAGCGGGGCGTTCAGCTGACTGCTGAGANTGGACGACGAACTGACGCTCTGTTTCTGCTAAAGCAGCTTCAGCAGCCTCGTCTAGGATGAAGTCGTCTTCGGCAAAGTAGTCGTCGAAGTCGGCCATGAAGCCATGTTGGCAGCAGGACGCGACTCGCTTTGACGCGCCAAGTCGATCTGTATTTGGTGCAGAGGCTGNTGTCACACAGCTGATTGATCCCGCTACTGTGTTGACATCACCCAGCCATGTCCGCTTCTCATCTGTCTTCGCCATGGATGTCACTCAGACCGCCTCGGCTGCAAAGCTCGATGACGAGGCAACACGGCATGCAAAGCGCGTGAATCTCAAGGAGCTCAACGACAATCCCCCTTTGGGTCAGCAAGGTTGGTGCCGCAGGATCAAATCCTTAAGCTGTACTTCAAGCTCAAACCGCTGCGACTGCAGAAACAGCAAAGTTAGATTCATCGTTGAAGCGGCACACTGCATTGATAAAGCGTATCAAACAATCTATGGCTGCGGAGAATCGTGACCAAATCCTCAAGGATATTGAGACTCTTACCTTGGAGAAGTACATCGACGAAATTGCTGGAGCTGTTGTGGAAGGGCTTGGTCGATGCAAGACCGAAAGGGACGTATGGGGTGCAGTTGAAGTATGTCATACTATCTTCGTCTACACCGAGCTAACGAGTGAATTACCAAGATTATATCCAGTCTCCACCGCCGCTTCCCTAACTCATTCACCCCTGCAATCACCTCATTGCTCGCATCCGCGATCAGCGCCCCATCCAAGTCCTACCTGAGCGGCCTTACTCCGGAACAGAGGGAAAAGGAAGAGAGTAGCCGTGTCTCTCGCCAGCGACCAATTGTTCGAGTCTGCGCTGAACTCGCTCTGGTTGGCATCATCAGAGATGCCCCGAACAGGGGTGGAGGTGAATGGATGATGAAAGCTATAAAGGATTTGGTGCAACAAACTCCCTCCATATTCCATGTGTCTGCTGACAGTTACATCCAGCTTTCCAATGATCCCACACTTTCATCGTTGCCCTTGTTGACGACATTCCTCAAGTCGTACAGTCGCCCATACCTCGGCATAGTCCCCCCAGCTTCCAGCAAACAGTTATCAGCAAGCTCGGAGCCGGGTACTCTTTCTGACTCTGTCGCTAACGGGGACACGTCCAGAGGCGTTCAGGATTTTGAAGAAGGGCTGGAGTTAGTCGAAAAAGATATTCGAGAACGTTTTCGGAGGATGTGCGAAGGCTACTTTGAGAGTGTCTCCAGAAAGTTGGTGATTGAGCATAAGGTAATGCTACCTTACTGCCGTACACTCCGTCAAGCTTACGCGTACCCCTCAGCGCCTTCAAGAACAGGACAGGAGGAACCATGAAGCATACATTCGGTCAGGCGAAATATTCGAAGATAGGCAGCAAGGATACGAGAAAATGACCAAGAATTATGAGAAGCTGCTTGCTAGCTGCCAATCGTATGTTAGTCTGAGTGCTTGGAACTATGTTTATAACTGACTCGCACGCAAGTCTTTCCGAATTGCTCTATCTTCCTCTGCCGAAGCTACCTACTTCGTCGCAAAAGTCAGATTCTATACAAATTGGGTCCAATCAAGGGTCGCTACACACAGATTCCGACGAATCTCTCCCCCCTGGGAGCAAGTGGGCCGACGAGGAAGAACGTAAATTCTACGAAGATATCCCTGACCTTAAAGATTTCGTTCCTGCCAGCGTACTTGGTCTGAATCAGTCGACGCAGTCGGAAGACAGTCGCAAGAAGGAGGATGAGGAAAAGGAAAGGGCTGATAGGGAGAAAGAGGAGGTCCGTAAGCTGGAGGAGGAGCTCAAGAATCTCGACGTGAACGGTGTGGAACCAAGGCAAGTTGAAGGGGCAGACGATGAAGGGATCGAAGAAGACAAGTGAGCGAAACGTCGCACCTCTTTCGCTCCGCCCTCTGACCTCCCACTGTAGCGCTCCCACACCAACGCCTGGAACTCCTAAGGCCAACACGCCTCCATTATCCCCGCTCTTGGCGCCTCAGGGGCCCTCCCAACTGCTTACTGCGTTGTTAGCGAAGCTGCCAGATGCGACGAACCGCACTCTCATAGACCAAGCTGCCGTGGATTTTGCGTTCTTGAACTCGAAGGCAGCTAGGAAGCGGCTCGTCAAGTTTATGGTCCAAGTTCCAAAGAACCGAGTCGATCTTCTGCCCCATTATTCTCGTCTCATCGGTATACTCAATGCTTATATGCCTGACATCGGAAGCGACCTTGTGGCTGCTGTTAGTGGTCTCACCCTCTGCTGCGTTCTTACACTGACCTTACATAGCTGGATGATGAGTTCCGCTACCTCCAGAGGAAAAAGAATGTCGTCAAGGAGCTCACTGAGACCAGGATGAAGGCAAGTCCCATGTTCATAGGGGATGCGCGATTCTCATTGTCCTTTGATTAGAACATCGCCTTTATATCGAATTTGACCAAGTTCAAAGTGGTACCTTCGTATCTCGTTCTCCACATGTTCAAAGTTTGCTTGGACGACTTCTCAGGGACGAATATTGAGAACTTGGCTCTCCTGCTTGAAGGGTGTGGTCGCTTTTTGCTCCGAAGCGAGGATACGCGCGAGAGGTTCACGGCAATGGTATCGCATATCCTCCCATCGCACTCTGGCTCACTGCTTACCGAACTCGTTACAGC